>VDFB02231885.1:0-76185 GCA_007258455.2 Sequoia sempervirens
TCTATCTCCCTCCCACTTCCTCTCCATCACTCCCTCTCTCTCTCACACACACTCTCTCTCTCCCTATCTCTCAGGTCTCTCCCTGCCACCCCCCCTCTCTCTCTCTCAGGTCTCTCCCTCTAGCACCCTACCTAGGTAACTCTCTCTCTCTCCCCTCTCTCTATCTACCCCTCCCACCCTACCTAGATAATTCCTTCTCACTATACCCCCCCTCTCTCTCCCTCTCTCTTAGGTCACTCCCTACCACACCCTATCCCTCTCTTAGGTATCTCACTCTCACACTCCCTCTCTATCACTTCCTCTCTCTTCCACTCCCTTTCTCTTCCACTTCCTCTCACTACCTATTTCTCAAGTCTCTACCTCTCACCCCCCCTCACACTCTCAAGTCTCTCCCTCTTACACCCTACCTACATAACTCTCTTTCTCTCCCTCTCTATCAATTCCCTCTCTCCTATTCCCCCCCCTCTCTCTCCCTATATCCCTCCAAAATTACCTAGCTAAGACCCTCTCACTCCAACCCCTTCTCTCCCACTCCCTCTCAAGACACTCTCTCACACCTCTCTCTCTCTCACACATCTCTCCCTCCCACCCTTCCTTGACAACTCTCTCTCTCTCTTAAAATTCTTCCTCCCTCTAAAGAAATACATAAATACATACATACTTACTTACATACAAGCATAATACACGTGCACATACAATCCTACATACATACAAGCATAAATATGCATATGTATATACAATCTTAAAAACATACATACATATAAGCATACATCCATACATGAATTGATACATATAGGCATACATACATACATACATACAAGCATGCATACATACATACATACATCACATACAAGCATACATGTACATACAAACATACATTAAATAGAGTAGCATTTAACATAAAGAAATACATAACGTGAGTGTGTTATAACGAACTCACGTTATGTCTTGCTAGGCATGTCCCGTACAAATGCAAAAAACCATGTCAAAACTAGGATATGATTCTCGCAAGTTATAATGCGCTCACGTTATATCTTTCTTTGGGAATCCCTAAGCCTTGGGCTTGGTATTTTCCTTGGAATACCAACTTAAAGGCTTGGAGGGCCTTCCTAATGACCAAAGATGTGTTTTTTCAAATTCTACAATATTTCACATAATCGAGTTCATGCTCATCATCAAGATTGCACATGTTTGAATGTAGAAAAAATCAAACACCTAGGTAATATTAGGATCTCTCTTAGCTATCTAATGATGTTTTTTTTTTTTTCACTTTTTGACAATGTTAAGACTTTGATCTATTTTGTTTATGTGTCTCTTTTTTGGAAAAAATCAGTGTTTCGTGTTCTTTTCATTATAAATTAATCATTCATAAAACTTTCAAATAAATTATTTTTTTAGAAACTAGACTCCATTCTACAAATATTAAAAAAAAATTCAATTAGTTTCTAAAATTTGTAGGGATAGCATGGCCAAAATTCTATTTTTCAAGAAGTGTCCACTTTCAAAATTAGTAAAAAATTAAATATTCATTAAAAAATTATCAAAAATATTGTGCATCAATTGCATACTGTTAGCTAATTTGTCATTGAAGCGATTTTAAAAATACTAAAAAAAGGTTAATTGTGCTACGTTCCCACAAAATTTGCTATGTTATGTTTTTTTCTGACAAAAACAACACCAATTTTTGTGGGTCCCTCTTTTGAACCCCTTAATCTGAACCATTTTCAAAATAAATTAGTATTTTAGAAAGTAGAATTGGAGCACTACGATCCTTGTTTTTGTTGCATCTCAAAATTTTGAGTGTAACTATCCTCAATTTCATGTCCAAGGTCAGTATTTCCTGATTTAGAAAAAAAGTGGCCACTTAAACCCCCTTTTTGGCCCCCCATATTTTTAAACTTACCCCACCTTAGATACTAAGACACACTAGGATCATTTGTCAAAGAATGAAGCAATGTGAGATAAAAATAGAACACTATCTACTTAATCTAACAACACTACTTTAATAACATACTATTCAAAAATGATGTTAGGTGTAGTACCGACATAGATGTGTGGCATTGATAGGTTCTTTTAGAGGTGTAGCATCCATTATTGTTAATGTATAGGCACCAAACCCATAATTTTCTTCAATTACATAAAGTCCTAGCCAATTAGGGTTAAATTTTCCTTTTTCATGCAGAGCAACATTTACATTACATTGATTCTCATACAACACCAAGTCACCTTTATTAAATGTGTGAGGGATGACATGATCATTATAACTATGTTGCATTCGTTTGGAATAAGCTTGGAGATGCTCAAGAACGTTGATGCATTGTTCATTAAGCATTTCAAGTTGATACAATCATTTCTCTTTATAGGTATTGTCATTGATAAGCCCCTTGAGAGCAATTCACAATGAAGGAATTTCTAACTCTAAGGGAATTATTGCATTGTCACCATAAACAAGGTTGTAGGGAGTGTTTCCCATAGATATTCTAATGCTTGTATGATAATCCCACAACACAAGTTACTTGAGTGTGCCAATATTTATTATGCTTACTTACCCTTTTCCTTAAGATTTGTTCAAAAGTCTTCTTAGTTGATTCCACTTGACCATTTGATTGTAGGTGATATGGTGTAGAAAAGCGATGTTGAATACGAAATGTTTCCAAGACTCTCTTCACGTCATTGTTTCTAAATGGAGTTCCATTATCTGAAACTAATGTGGAAGGAAGACCAAAGCAAGAAATAATGCGTTCCAATGTGAAATGACATATTGCATCAACTGCCATGGAATAAAGAGGGATAGCTTCTACCCAGTTCATGAAATAATATGTTGCAATAATTATGAATTTATGGCTAGTGGAAGAGGGTAGTGATATTTTTCCAATAAGATCCAAACCCCAAACTGAGAATGGCCAAATAGGAACTTGGGCATGAAGCTCGAAAGAAGGATCATGAATCAAATTATTATGTTCTTGACATTTATGACATTTCTTAATGCGAGCATAATAATCATGTTTCATATGTCTCCAATAATATCCTATACAAATTACTTTTTGAACTAACAATCTACCTCCAAAATTTCCTCCACAAGCACCTACATGAACTTCTTCAAGTGCTATAGGTATTTTGGATTGTTTAAGACATCTAAGCAAGAGACCATTAAACGGTCATCTATACAGAACAAAATTTCTGCTAGAATTATGTACTTGGATGCAATTTTTCGAAGATGGAATCGGGTGTTCTTAGTTTAGGCTTAGGAAAGGTACCCTCTTTTAAGTAATTGAATATTGTTGTGTACCATTCCCTAGAGTTTTTGGCATCGGTTAATAAAAAATCTTTAACTTTATCATTGATCGAAGGTTTTAAGATTGTTTGGATTGTAAATGTGAAATCAACAACAGGTTCTTTAGGAGATACAAAGGAAGCAACACTTTCCATTGCATATGCATGTCGATTATCCTTTCATGGTATATTGTCAACGGTATATGATTCAAACTTATTTAATAATTTAATTGTAAGGTCTTTGTATCAAATGAGTTTATCATGCTTTTCTTGATATGAACCATTTATTTGTTTAATGACTATTTGAGAATCACCAAATATAGAAATGTGGTGAACACATAAGGCTAACATTGTATGTATAGCAGCAATTAAAGCTTCATACTCTGTGTGATGAGGCTCCTTCAAATAATTTATTAATATCTTATGAAAAAGCTGAAAATGTTTCTAAAGATGTTTGGTATTTAGATTTGGGATGTTCTAATCACATGTTAGGAAATGAGAATATTTTTTCTATAATGGATAAAAGTTTCAAATCCATGATCAAGATTGGTGATGAAAAAATGTTAGAGGTTTCTACAAAAGTAGCTATGGAAGTCCCTACTAAAGAAGGTATGAAAATTGTTAAGGATATTTATTACATTCCATAGTTGAAGTAGAATCTACTAAGTGTTGGGAAATTGTGTGAAAAATTATAAGGTGGTGTTTTAAAATCAGCAATGCATTACTTATGATAAGAATCAAGGCAATAGGATGGTTATAGCTTGAATTCTCCCTTGTAGGGCATGCAACTGAGAAATGTTTTAAGGAGGTGGAATGTTAATGATAGCATCAATTTTCTTCATCTCCACCTCAATGCCTCTATGCTCAAGATACTAGATATAACCTAATAGTTTTCAACTATCCACACAAAAGACACTTTTTTGGATTCAATCTCATGTTATACTTTTGACACATTCTTTCAAACATTTTCTGGAGGATGTCAACATTGTCTTGTTGAGTTAAAGATTTGGCTAGAATATCATCAAATAATCTTCCAAATCTTGTGTATGTAATCGTGAACTATCAATGCAATAGCTCTTTGATATGTTGTTCATATGTTCTTTAATCCAAAAGGAATAACCACCCAAAAAAAATGTTCCCCAAGCTATAGTAAATGTTGTCTTGTATTGATCTTGAGGGTTGATAAAGATTTGATTATATCCAAAGAATTTGTCCATGAACGACAACAAAGCATTTCTAGTGTAGTCGAACCTACTATCATGTCGATATTAGGAAGGGGAAAGTCATCTTTTAGAGATGATTTATTAAGGTCACAAATATTCATACAAACCCTAATATGTTTATTGGGTTTTACAACTACAATGATGTTTGAGATCCATGGAGAATAGTCAATAGGTCATATAAATCCAACTTCAAGGAGTTTTTCAATCTCATCCTTTACCAATAAAGCTATCTTAGGATTCATCTTACATATCTTTTGTCTTATTGGTTTAGCATCTTTTTTAAAAACTATGTTGTGTGTCACTATCTTAGCATCAATACCCAACATGTCTAAATAAGTCCAAGAAAAGAGTTCATGAAATTCATGCAATAATGTTGCATGATCTTCTTCTTCATCCTCATCACTTGACACTTTCCTATTTGAATCACTCTTTCTTCATTAGATGTATCCATCAATATGTTGATTGTATCTCCCATAGGAAGTGCATTTTGTCTCGTAATTTCAGAATTATGTTCTTTATCATTGACAACATCATTGATTTCCTCTTCTTCATCCATTTTTTTAGTACTAACCATAGAATAAGTGGCTCCTTGTTTTTTAGGGGGAGTGAATGACTTATCTTCAAAGTATTCCAATGATTCCTCATATGTTGTATCAATCAATTTGGGATCCTTCAAAGTGAGAATTGTCTTAGAGGAACTACACATGATGGTGATAATGTTGAGTGAGGGTCTTTTTGTTGTTTTCATTATCTTAGAAGGGAAATATCCAAGACCACTTTTTTGTTTCTTGTGTTTTAGGCTCTAGAGGAACAAAAATTCCTTGTCCTTTTCTTCCACATCCTTTTCCACTATAACCAAGTTGTTTCAAGAGCTCATAACCTTTTCTATAAAGATTTTCCATCACTTTCAGATTTGGTGGTTGTTGATAGTACACTTCATCAAAGTTTGTTATATAACTTGTATCTTCTTCTAAAGTGGATGAAGTAGATGCTTGTGAGGGTTCTTTCAAGTTTTGTGTTGACATTACCATTGATTCTTTTCCTTTTTCAGGTTGTTTTGTTGTCATATTATATTCTCCCATGAATGTAGGTGTGAAATCCAAGGAACCCCAATCATCTTCTAATAACTTCATGACTTCTTCAATATTCTTCTCTTTTTCTTGTTCTTGTGTGATTTCAACTTTTGAAGTTGGTATCAATGTTTTCACATGACTTTGTTTATCTTTTTCAATGGGCAAACAACTTTCAAGTTTATGGTCGGCCTTGACTGTGTAAACTTTATTGTTCTAAACATACTTCATTAAGCGATGAAGAGTCGAAGGCACCACCTGCATTTCATGAATCCATAGTCTACCTAAAAGAATATTATATGAAAGATCATGAAGCATAATATGGATAGTAGTTTGCAATGTAGCTTTCCCAATGGTAACAATCAATGTGATCATGCCAAGAGGTTGTTTACCTATGTTATCAAATCCATGAATGGACAATGAGTCGGGTCCAATCTCACTCTTATCAATTCTAGGCTTATCCAAAAGATTAACACTACACACATTAAGGGTTGAGCCATTGTCAACAGGGGTTCTCTTTATTCCTTTCATATTAATAGTGGATATTATCATGAAAGCTTCATACTGTTTTTGAACTTCCATGGAGGGTAACTCACTTTGGTGAAAAAATGTCTAGGTTAATTGCATTCATTCCTTGAACTAGGGCTTCCACGTCATTTGGATGTCAGGATTCGCTTTATGCCAATGTTTTTGTATTGAGATAATATTATGAAAGCTTTTTTTTTTTTTGCACTTCCAAAGGGGGGAGTTCGCTTTGGTGGAAAGAAATGTTAGCATTCAATCCTTGAATCATGGCTGCTATGTCATTTGGGTTTGCACTAGAGGGAACCACAACTTGTTGCAAGGATCTTTGAAGAATAATGTGGTAATTAGGTGAATTCTGAATTAAATCCCATAGGGATATCTTTGTAGAAGTAGTCTTAAGTTGTTCAACAAGATCATACTCCTTTACACTATGCAAAGTGAAACATGGAGCACTAGGAAAAATGGGATTAGTGGTATGTGCAGGATCATGATGGGCCAAAAAGTGGCGATATGATGGGTATGTGTAGGATATGTGGCTGATGACTTTTTTTTACCCAAAATTCATGAAATGAAAAGGGTTTTTAAAGGAGATTCTAAGCTTTCCACCAATATAAATTATTCTTTAATTTGAATTTAATAAATAATTATTATTCATTTTCTATTTGAATTACCCAAAGTCCTGATTGATAGGCTGATTGAAAACCATCTATAGCTTTCAAACAATATCACATTTTTTGAATCCAAAACATGTGTCACATCTATGCTTCACATACTATAGGATTAAAAAAGAAAAATTGAATTTCATGAAGTTTTTTCCAATATGGTGACATCGAGCTTTATATTTTTTTTAAAAGTTGTAATAAAAAAAATCTGTACATTAATATTTACTTGAAAAAAATATGTATCACATCAGGACATGAGTCCTCTACTTATATCTAAAATATTATAAAAAAATATTATCATTTTATTGTGGTTAGGGTGGTCAGACAAACACCTACTTATTTTTCCCTAAAATTTAAGTACTACTACATTGAAATTTCAAAATTTCACCAAATAGGTTTTTTTCTTTTTTAAATAAACCTAGTAGTTTAGAAACTAAATTCAATTTGCTACAGATTCTATTCTTACATATTTTTGAAATAATATAGATAACTCATTCAAATTTTTATGTCAAGTTGCCTAGCTCTATTTTTTCTGATTTTTTTGCCACTTAAGGGCCTATTTTTTCCATGATGATCCTGCACATACCCTTAGGTAAAGGTAAGGGTGTCGGGGTTGGTTTTTTTGGTTGTAGATTACTTCTAGTGTTATTTGTATGAGAAATGGTATTATGACTTAGCTACTGCAAAACATTAGTCTTTGGTGGGTAAAGGATAAGTTTGGGTTGATTTTGAGTTTGAGGTTTGTGTGAAGGTGGGTAAAGGATTAGAGGATTCTTAGGATGTCCCACAAGATATGTAGGAGGTCCATTAATAAAGGGGGACACTTGCACATTCATAACCTCAACGGTCTTGGTTTGATGTATCTCTAATAAAGGGCAATCTAGTATCACCTTTTTATCATTACCTAAGGAAGACATATTAGTATTGTTGTCATTTTCTTGCACCATGATATTCTCCCTAGGAGGAGAGTTTTTAGGAGAACTACAAACCACATGTTCTTGAAATTCAAGGATTGGTTCTTCCAAAATGACTTCATCGTAAGTAGGGGAATGATCAATGGTTGAATTTTCTTATTTATCAATAGTGGGAATATTAGGAGAAGGCTCTATTTGATTGTATAAGGTCTTGTTCTCTTATGCCATATTATCTACCCTAGTAGGAGAGCTTATAATATTTTCATCTATCATTAGGTTTTGTAAAGAAACTTCATCGCAAGTAGAGGATGCATCAAGAGAAGGACCACTAATATTTTCATGCTTACCAAATAGATCTTCCCATATGGTTGGAGCATTAGGGAAGGGAGGGACAAGATTCTCATGACTGTTAATAGGTATATATTCTAACACCAACCTATCCTCTTTGCATCGAGGAGGGATATTAGGAGAAGGACAATTTTGATTGTCATGGCTATCTATGATATCATCTTCTTTTGCTAAAACATTCTCCCAAGCAAGGGATGAATGGAGATTAGGAAAAGTGATGTTTAGAAATGTTTTTATAATCTCATCTTCTTGTTTTCTAATATCCTCCAAAGGGGAATGAGGAGAGGGACAATCAAAACCCTCAATGCTTGTATCTTCTTTCACCAAGATACCTTCATCACTAATAGGAGAGGTATTGGGAGAAGAACAAGTATGATTGTTATGATTGTCTACACTACCATCCTCAAAAATGGGAAATGTAATATTAAGGATTGTGTCAACGGTTTGATCTGCTTGCTCTAATATGTTCTCATAATCATGGAAGATAGGAGAAGGATAACTAGCATGTTTCTTAATGACCTCATTGTTTTAATCTAAATTGAACTCATAAGAGGGGATGTTGTACTTATAAAATCCATTGTTGTCCAGATCAAAGCCACGTCTCTTTAAAGAAAACATGCTATCATGGAAAAAGTAAATAAAGTGAAATAAAATGACTTAAAGTGAACTGTTTAAATGCAATTTTTAATATTTGAAACAAGGTAGTTTACTGATTATATTATGCAATGATATGAAAATGGGATGTTGTGAATGCAAATTTGAAATGAAGCAATCCATGAAATGGACTAATTTAAGCTAGTTTTAGTGAAATGCATGTAATAGAAAGTCAACCCAATGAAACAACTAACCAATGGCAACAAGAAAAATCTTAAAAACAAGGTTTTTAGTGTTGTAAAAGGCTGTTCAGATCTGTTCTGGGACTGATTCACCCAAGGTGGTGAATGAGTCCTAGTATAGATTTTTTCCAAAATTTTCACAAATTTTCAATGGATTTTGATTCTTTTATGTTGTATGATATGTATCCTAAGTGCAAATGAAAATTTTGTATGATTTTCAATGATTTGAGATGTAGAAATGCAACCTATATGCACTTTCACTAATGCAAAAAATTAGATACCCTAGATGCCAATTAACCAATGAAAATCCTAATGCAAAGTCAATGTAAGCTAGATCTAGGGTAATGATGGAATCCAAATCAGAAAATAATTTATTCTAAATGTAGGTTCACCAAAATGATTAGTTGAAATTTGTGGACTCTCTTGCACCTTTAGGGTTTTATACCTAAAAGGAGAGAGACAAGTCTCGACCTTTCCCTCAAGAACAAACCCTTGAGATCTCAATGCAAAAGAGATTGATACCTTGCAAAGGAAATGTCCTAGGGACTAAATGATGTATAATGAGGGGTTCACCACCAAGTGTAAACTTGGAAAAGACAATTTGTTTAAAAACATAGTGTGATATGCAAAATGACCTAGAAAATGACTTAGAAATGCAAATAAAGCAAAACAAAAAGCTATAAAATAGAAATTGTGCACCTAGAAATGTATTGAAGACTAGAAATAGCTCTGAAATTTTGGAATTACTATTTCTTAAGCCTGGTGGGACTTATTCGCCATTCTGGACGAATCAATCCCAATTCTAGAAAACTATACCAAAGCAAGTTTTAGGCAAATGGGTATCCAAATCCGCAAAGATCTTTGAAAAACACCTATAGTTGGACTCATTCGCCACTACTGGGGAATGAGTCTCATTTTGTCAAAAAGTGTCCCAGAAGCAACATCTTGAACTGAAACTTTGCAAGCCTCTGAAGATGGATAAAATAAGCACTTTCCCACTGATTTCCTACAAATTGGATGGATATTTTTCCCTAGATATGAGTTTCTGTGAGTCTTGACACCTTTTCATGACAACTTTGAGAACATTTGCAACTTTATCATTTTGGCACTCTTGAAAGCTTCCAATCCACTTTTCTTCAATCTACAAACTTGCAATCACACATTAAAGAGTGGAAAAATTGTTTATTGTTAGGGGATAGGGGTTTTCCTTGGTCAAACCCCTTTTAGGTAATTAAACCAAATGATGAAACAAGATAATGAAGTAGGAACATGAAATAATGGAATTAGAACCTTGGGCCATGATGATGGATTTTGAATTGTTGCAACAATTGATGAAGAAATCTTCCCTTGAATGCCTTAGAAATGATCTTGAATGCTTGAATCTTTCTTTATTGAATTGATAACGTGTAGGATTATGTTGCTTGGATGAAATGAGGATTTGAAAGCTTGCTTATATAGGAAATCCACTCAAATGACCATTATTTTGATACCCAAGGTTGACATAGGAGAAATTTAAAGTTAAAACCCAGTTTTTCCCGCTCAAACCCCATAAATAACTCAAACCCATCTAGATGTGACTCATTCTCCCAAAGGGGAAAATGGGTCCCATAGGGGCTATTTTGCCAACTAAGATTTCAAGGAATGAAGAAATTAAGCTTTTATGTTGATTTTTCCAGGTTTTTGATCAAAATGTGCCTTAAGATGCACAATATAGGATCGTAGAGGGCTATTAATGATGGTATAAAGGTCATAAATGTAATAGGGCCCAAATTCTAATGTGATAGTGTAAATAAATACACTAAATTAAGCAAAAAATGGGTCTATTTAGCTTGGAAGGGCCCATGTGAATATGTAAAACACATTACAACAATATTTTAGTTCCACTTGATTTACAAGCCTCCTAAATTTAATGTGAAGATGTAAATAAATATATTTTACAACATTAAATTAGGATAGAGTTAGGTTAATTTAGCTTAAAGAGGGCGTAAGACCTAATGTGGACGTGTAAAACACCTCACAACACTAGATCAAGGTGACATTAAGTCCAATTTTGCATTAATTATTCCCATATCAAGTGTGAAAATGTCAAGGGACACATTTTTCTACACTACACCTATATAGGAAAGGAAGAGGCAATCCACCTATCATGTGTATTGACAAGTGTCCAATGAAGTGGCACAAATAAGTAGACAAGTGTTTTATAGGTGTCAACCTATGGATTACTTGGAATGTGTAAACCAACAACCTATTTGACCAAGTCATCAACCTTGATTCCAAGTGTTGGGTGACCTTTGAGGTGAGATGGAAAACATTCCAACCTCAAAAGGTATACACATTAGGTTTACCAAATAACTTTGTAACCTCTAGAGGTCTAAAAGGCTACACATTCAATTAGACAAGATGTTGTCTAACCTCATCAACCTAAGAATGCTTAAGTATAGTGAATAGATAAATTATTCACTCTAATAGGCGTTACACGTACATTTATAATTATGTTTCATAGATGCTCTTATATTCCTTAACGTGTGGTGCCTAACTTCTGAAGACCATAATCTTTTATCTAGGAACTCAATTAAGTTCATTATTTTTTAAATTGGAGATCTCAAATAGATCTAAGTCACCATAGCTTGCTTTAACTAGGTAAAGTTCATTTCAATAGATTTTGAGGCCAAAATTGATCTCTACATTCTATTATATTTGAATAGTAGGATGCAAGGTAGTGACATCTTTCTTAACACCCATTTAGCACTTCCCTCTCTTGTTTAGATCCACCTTCATCCTCTTACCTTAATAAATAATTGTAATAGTCTACAATATGATAATTTGGCACATGAAATATCCCTAATTTTATAACCCACTTCAATTTCAATCTTTTTCACACTTAAACTCCCCAATTTCATTCCAAATCTATATATTTGACTAGCCTGGATGTCCTTGTGAGTGGAAACATCCCTAATATTTAAAAAATTATCATACACACATAAACCATAAAAAGCACAATAAGATCCACATATCTAAGAAACATCCACTACTTCATTATTATACCTTCTGAAACTAGCCTCACACACTCACATAAACACTCACATAGATACTAAAATCTGATTACATATACATTCTATATGTAATTTCCAAGGACCCATTCTAATCTTTCAAAATTTTAATCAAGCTTGATCGCTAACAAAGATGTCTTAAAATTCCACTTTCTCTTGTCTTGAAAGGTGCTTATAATATTATTCTATCTAAATATCAACATTTTATTGCATATAATAAAAAATATAGAAGGCAAGGATGAGACCATAGTGTTATAGAATTAAACTAAAAGGATAAACAACCAAAAGCTATTTTTATTATAATAAAAAGTATAGAAGGCAAGGATGAGACCATAGTCTTATGAAATGAAACTAAAAGAATAAACAACCAAAAGCTATTTTTATTATAATAAAAAAGTATAAAAAGCAAGGATGAGACCATAGTCTTATGAAATTAAACTAAAAGAATAAACAAACAAAAGCTATTTTTATTATAATAAAAATAATAAAAACTAAGGATGAGACCATAGTCTTACAAAATTAAACTAAAAGAATAAACAACCAAAAGCTATTTTTATTATAATAAAAAGTATAGAAGGCAAGAATAAGACCATAATCTTCAGAATTAAACGAAAAGGATAAACAACCAAAAGCTATGTCTCCTAGGGAATTGACGATCAAAGGCCCCTCGAAACGGCTTTTACATGCATGAAACACACATTTTAGTCGTCTAAGTATCGTCAAAGTTTCTTGCCCGCATTTTATTTTCCGAGTGAAATTATCTAAAACAAAATAGTACGACAGTTGGGACCGGGAAGACAGTATTCGTAGCCTGCGGGAGAAGAAAATGATAAGCATGGCCAAGGAAAAGTAAAAGTGATGATTTCTCGAATTCGAAACCAAACGTTTTCTTCCATTACAAGAAACATTCTCTCGCATCAAGATAAAGACTTAGAATTACTATATGTTAGATTGGAATAAAGGTAAGGTGGTGTTTCATTATTTATTAAAATTCTCTCTTATCTCGAGTGTTGAGAATTATAGTAAGAGTTTTATTAAAGGGTATGTGTCCCATTTTATTTTAAAAAAATTAGGGCTATCTTTTTTATAAAATTAGATGTAAGATTATTAATTAAAAATTACAATTTTTTTAAAAATATTTTGTGTGGAAGGATTGAAGAGGCATAACCTTTCAAATTCTCTCTTATCTCGAGTGTTGAGAATTATAGTAAGAGTTTTATTAAAGGGTATGTGTCCCACTTTATTTAAAAAAAAATTAGGGCTATCCTCTTTATAAAATTAGATGTAAGATTATCAATTAAAAATTATATATTTTTTTTAAATATTTTGTGTGGAAGGATTGAAGAGGCATAACCTTTCAATATGTATAGAATAGAAAATAATTTTATGCATAAAAATATATAATCTTATATTATTACACCTATTTATTCAATAATTCAAATGAATCATGATTAATAGTTTTTTTTTTTTTTTTGGATAGATAAAACAAAAAATTATTCCTATTATAAATTTCATTGTCAATTTTATATTAATTATGTATTTCTTTATACTTATCTCGAAAATACCTATTTTAGAGTTAAATGTGTATCTATATTTTTTCCATATTATTCTAATTTTATTAATTTTGAATCCACATTTTCTTGCATCCTTATGATTTTTTTATCACAGCATCAATATTACTAGTGGTGAGCAACCCACCCCACTCTCCACCCACTAAGAAACCCTTAAGAGATACATCAATCTTATATTAACTACCTTAGTTGGAATTTTATTTTATGGATATAATGATGCCAATCTATTTAACCATTCATCTATTTTTCTTTTAATTTAGTCTAATTTTATTTTTTAAAGATTTCAAATAGATATATGAAATGAAAGAAAATAAACCAAAATGAGCATAAAACTAGCAATCACACCTTGGTGTGCAATGGGTAAGCCGAAGTTGTGTGCAAGGTAAATTAGGGAAAAATTTGGTCTATTTTTTGCATACATTTATGTAGTATACGTGAAGTCAATTGGTAGTCCATTTAGAAAATGATGTTGTTTATGCAACAAAGGTCTTAAATTTCAAAGGAAAAGTTACAACTTCAAATCAATTATGCATCCACTTATAAGGATCTATACACAAAAAAAAAAAACCTCTAAATTAGGAAGATAATCAAGCTTGATTACCAATAGGCTCATGTTATGCTTCAAGTAGGGAGAGAGGGAGAGAGAGGGAAAGATCAGGATGGAAAGAGGGAGAGATATAGGGGAAAGAGAGAGAGACAAAGGGGTAAGGAGATAGAGATAGAGATGGAAATAGAAAAAGAAATAGAGATGGAGATAGAGGAGAGGGAGATAAAGACAAAGAGAGGATAGAGGGATAAATAGAGATGGAAGACATAAATATATAGAGATGGAGAGAGAGGGAGAGAGAGGGAGAGAATGAGAGAGAGATATAGAAAGACAAAGATAGAGATAGGGAGTGATATATATAGAGAGGTAGAGATGGAAAGATATAGGGGTAGAGAAAGATGGAGAGATAATAAGATAGAGATAGAACTAGAGTGATGAAAAATAAATATGGAGAGATAGAGATAGAGAGATAAAGAGATTGATACAGAGATAGAAGTAGATATAGGGAGGGAGAAACAAGGAGTATGTGTGTGTGTGTGTATGCATAAGAGAGAGAGAGAGAGAGGGTGGAAGTTATGTATAAATATATAGAGAGGGAGGGAGAGGAAGGAGAAAAATAGAGGAAATATGAGAGAAGAGAAGTATAGAAATATAGAAAGAGGGAGTGATAGGGAGAGATAGAGATAGAAAGAGGGGGAGATAGGAATAGAAAGGAGAGATGGAGAGATATATAAAACTTGGGAAATATAAAGGGGGTGAGAGATAGAGAGTCAAAGATAAAGATAGAGAGATGCACATATATAGAGGGAGAGATGAAAGGAGAGACAAAGAGGGAGAAGGATAAACATAGAGAAAAAAGAGGGAGACAATGAAAGAGGGGGAGTTGGAGAGAGCAAGATAAATATATATGAAGTGATATATATAGAGAGGTAAAGATGGATATATAGACAAAGAGTAGGAGATATGGAAGGAGAGAATGAATAAAAAAGTGAGAGAGATAAAAATAATGAGATATAAATAGTAAGGGAGAGTGAGAGATGGGAAGATAGAGATAGAAAGGGAGATAGAGATAGAGAGTGGGCAGAGGCAAATGCAGGAAGGAAAAAAAAGTGTGTGTGAGTGAGAGTGAGAGAAATATATATAGATAAATATAGGGAGGGAGAAATACAGAGTGTGTGAGTGAGTGAGAGAGAGATATTGAGATAGAGATAGAGAGGGATATGTATAAACAAATAAATAGGGAGAGAGAGAGGGGGAGAGAAATAGAGAGAGGATAGAGAAGTAGAGAGATATAGAAAGTGAGAGTGATATATATATATATATACAAACACACACACACACACAGGGTGTAATTCCAAAAATCTCTACCAAAATAGAGTTAAGGACAAAATACAGATTTCAAATTTCGATTAACAACACGTGAATAACTCACACAATTTTGTTTCTAGAACATAATTAATAAAAACCATAAGAACATCCGACCAATAAATTAGAAGAACTCAACCATCTACACATTTGTTTTGACAATCATGGTTGAGTTTAAAATAGAGATATGGGATCCACATCACCAAGGTAGGCTTGATTAGCTCCACGAAAATATAAATAATCCCATACTTGGTTCAAGTCATGAGTTATGAAAATAGAATTTATATATCAATGGTATTTTTAAATAATAATAAAAGAACAAGCCTAGGGGGCAGACCTAATTCCTCGAGGGCTCGTTTCAGACAGCCTTGCCTATGTATATACTTTGCAGAGGAATCGTAGTTCAACAACTAAACTTCAACCATCTCACACATG
The DNA here is from genome assembly GCA_007258455.2 of Sequoia sempervirens. Lineage (NCBI taxonomy): Eukaryota > Viridiplantae > Streptophyta > Pinopsida > Cupressales > Cupressaceae > Sequoia > Sequoia sempervirens. The sequence goes on from VDFB02231885.1 coordinate 15,820, forward strand.
GTTCGATGGCAAGGGATATAAACCAATAGGTTAAAAAGATGTCCTAACATCAATCTTATTCATAACATCAATTCACACAACAATGATAATGTTAACAACTCAAAGAGAGACTCTTAAACAAATAGACCTTGATTATAAATATTGGGCTAACGCCAATGGATGACTTCCCAATTAACCATACCTTAAGTAATATTTAATAAAGAATACATTAAAGGCAGTTTTAAATACACACAAATCAAAATATTTCCCTATAGCAGGAGTTGCCATTGACACATAAGACCCTATTACATTCGTGGAACATATTTTCTATTTGGTTTTTCATATCTAGCAATCATTGTTTAGTAATACTTATCAGATCAATAAGGTGGAACAATTATGATTAGAGAATCCATAGATATAGTATAAACATTAATGAGAAACCCATTTTGACAACTAGGGAAATTATAATACATTGATTTAATTTTATTCAAGTATTCAAGATAACTTTAATATTGTTAACTAAGACAAAAAGGAATAAAATCAAGGTAATATAATTGTGGAAATGCTTATGCTCACAATGAGCTACAAAAAGTTGACATTACTATTTCATAATACAATACTAATTTACTAAATAATTTGAAGTGGGAACCACTATACTATTTGTACTAAACAAGCTACAAAATTTAATGACATGAAAAAGATATAGCTCGAATCTAGGAGGAATGCAATTTTTTATATATGTTTATTTATTTATTAAATTTCCAATATGCTGATTTATAGCCAAACAAAGTATTGGTAAAATAAACATAACTTATCCAAGTTTTAAAATTCAAAATGTTTTGGAAAGGTGAAATCTAATAAAATAAAACCCATAAAGTATTTAATAAGATTCTAAGAAATGTGAGCAGTTTTCTTTGCAATCAGTCACTATTTTTTTACCTATCTAAATATCATATCGATAATTGTCAAAATCAATAAGGAACAAAGATGTAGAAAATCCATAAATATATATATATATATATATATATATATATATATCTAAATTAATAAACATACTAATAGCCAGAAGAATGATAATATCATATCAAATCAATGACTCAAAACATCAACTTAATTTCTATATGAAATGATAATAATTTAATCATATGATCTCTAAGACTAAATTGGTATCAACATGATCATTTTAATAAAAATCAAGATAATAAGTCTATTATTGACTCAACCCTCTAATGATATGTAATGCCCCCCACCACGCAACCCTAGGGGAAGTTACAATTAACAACACAAAAGCAATAATTTTTTTTTTTAAATACAAAACAAAATGCATGAAGGTTCAGTACACATTGCCAACAACCCCTAAGGTTATGAGACTGAGTTTACTAAAACCCATACAAGACACATGAATTAAAACATAACATTTAATTATTTAACAAATTAATGCGCATACATTCCATACATGATAAGATTAAATCAGAGACATAAGAAATTCCACATGATCCCAATAATGTACTTATAATAAGATTACAACACTCATTCCCCGAATGAGATACTTCCAAAATATAAAGATTACAATTTACAACTTCCACCTCAATACAAAGATGGGTATTAAAATTACATTTATAACTGAAAGAATAAAGCATGAAGAACTGGATCCCATGAGCTCTCCAATTGGAAATCTCACCATACGAAAAAAAAGCTGACCCAACGGATTAAGATGCACGTTCCACCCAACCATGTGATACATGAAGGCTCACCCCCTATGCTAGGAGATAGTAACAAGGATTCCTAGGCAAGACCATCCACCACTAGACATAGGATAACTAACCCTGACACAACCACTCACATGAACCATACAACCATAAGAATAACACAAATACAACTCTAACATCACTAACATAAGTCACATTGCTTCGAGAAGTAAAATAGATCGAGTAAGATAAGAAGACCAAAAACATAAACCAAATACCAACTATTGTTGTAGAAAGAGTTTCATCACACAACTCGTCATGGGATCTCCTCTGGGAATCTTCATAGGCTCTGGCCCCCACTATGAGTTGTCCTGGTGGCCTCTACCGAATCCCGACACCCATGCTCACTCATGCGGAATCAAATACCTCTCGTAAAGACAAGATAGATGACCTTGCCATTCCAGGCCTTCCCGTCTCATCCCAAGTCTATACAAGCCCTTGCGTCCATGAGTGAGGCTCAATTATCTTAATTAGTGTGAAATACTACCTAACTTCTAAGTACATTGATTTAGTTATCACTTGATTAGACCACTTCTGAAGGTTTCCCAGTTTACCTCTTTAGGTTTTGGCCCCTAACAAAAGCCACTCCTCTACTTGAAAACATACCAAACAAAACCAATCACCAAGAGAATCCCAAGTGCATACCAATACGATAAAACCACTCCAACTTTAGGAGGAACACATAAATAAAACTCACTCCAAACACTGGAGGAAACAAAAGTCAAAACCCTCTCCAAACATTGGAGGCAACAAAACACATAATCCACTCCTTCCAAAGGAGGCACAAACCACATAAACCACTTTTAATCCAAGGAGACACAAACCATCCCCGTTCATGAAAACTAGGTAAAACAACAGAATACGGCTATACACATTACCCAAAACAACCCAAGAACACTTTACGACACCCACGAAATTAAAAGAAACCCAATCTAGAAGACTTCAGAACATTTACTCTATTTGCACAACATCGAGAATGAACAAAACATCACTAGAAAGCACATCAGGCAATTAAATAAACAAGGTTAGGATTTCCTAAATCCAGTCAATCTCAATATCCATTACTTGCATTTATCCAATCAAATATACTCAATTCATTTCATGACATTGAAGTATTTAAACACCAATCATTTACTCTAAGTTTCACAATTATATTCCGTAATCAAAATCACTTGAAAAATAAAACATTTAATTAAAATAAACCAGTCTTTATTTCAACCTTGAATAAATTAAGCAACTAAATTTTATTTATACCTGAGTACAATTATAAACGAAATATATATGCATAAAAGTATACACTTGATATATATATTTAAATTTCTAAACTCATTGAAATAAAATAGTTTAATTCAACTAAATAATTTATTTAAAAATATATCAAATATACATATACCCATTATATATATGCATATACACACTAAATGTATCTGATATATGTATACATAAGTATATATATTATATAATATATATATATAAATAAATTATTATAAAAATATATATATATTATTTAAATATTAAAATAATATTATATATATATATACACATAAGATATATATTATTATATAATATAAATAATATTTAAATAATATTTAAAAAATAAAAAATAAAATAAAATAAAACAATTTTATTTTTTTTAATAAAAAAGCAACCCTTACAAGGGTGCGGGCCCCTCCCATATGGGGAAGGGAGCTGCCAGCGCAGCCACCCCCATACGAGGGGTGCTATGTGGGCAGCAGCATTGCGCGCTACTCCACATAGTGCCTCCCATGTGGGCGCGCTGTGGGAGTAGCTCTCCCTTATGTGCCATGGGTGGGAGCCGGCTACGACCCTCCCTCCATAAAACAAATTTTATTTTATTTTAAATATAAATTTTCATATGTATAACCAAAAAATGATTGTCACAGGAAAAAAAAAATCAACAAGACAGGGCAGTACCCTATGTATTTTAAAAGACAATTTTTTTTCAACAAAATTAAAAAGAACATATTACATATTTGTAAATATATCTATGTGTGCATATGCACAGGTATATTTACAAATACATATACCCAGATTTTAATTCCCATTTTTAATTGTGCAAATGATCAACATAGTTTGCAATAACATAAATAAATTGCCAAAACAACTAAGGGTTTAAATTTTTTAGTTTGAATGAAGATTTTCTTTTGGGTTTTCTTTCTAATTTCCATTGTGCTTGTTGTTTTAGTTTTCTCTCCTAACCCAACAGTTGTTTGCAAGATTTGGAATCATTTTCTCATGGTTTTCTTTGCATCTAAATAACATTCAAGAGTTTTCAAACAACAAAACAAGAAAATGAAGATTATTTCAAAAGGGAGAACCAGAAATGAAGACGAACCTGGTGTTTTCTCCCCAAGCTTTGAAGACTTCAACAATGGTGATTCCAATCTCCTCTTCAACTCCAAATTCAGCCACAACAAAACTCTCCACCAAGATCAAAAATTCCATAACAAATGAAATTTCATTTCTTTACAAAGAGCTTCCCCAAATTTGGTCAAACCCCTAAAATATCCCACCCACTAAATTTATTGAGCTTTTGGAGGATTTTTTTTTTTTTAATTTTTTTTTTAAAAATTTACTTTCAAAGAATGACATTTCAAATTTTCATAATTCCTAATTAAAAAACAAAAATCTCAAGTTGCAAGAATATGTTTATTAAAAAATTCAAAAAGTAAATATAATCCACATTTCTATTTTTATTTTAAATTTAACTTAAATATATAACATGATTCCCATTTCCATTTAAATTTGAATCCTAATATACAATAATGTTGAAACAACCATTTTATTTAATTTATCACCCTTAACCAAGTTAATCAATAATCTAAAAATGATTTTATTAATTAAACCAAAATAATCAATGAAATAAAATAATATTCAACATTGAAACTAGATATGTTAAATCATCACTTTAACCATACCAACCATTTAATAGACTTTAAAATATGAATTGAAAAAGATAGTCAGGGAGGAATGAACCAATCAAAACCGCTAAACCCGACGACAATTATGGCTAGGGTGACGACTTGGCACGGAAAACGCAGCTACTATCTCCCAATCGATTACTGTTGGTCAATGGACACGCTCGAACCTGTGAAGTCAAGTGGAGTCGATGTCCTATACCTGGTAACCTGCAACCAAAGAGCATATTGAACGTGCAAATATATATACATATATATAATAAGACACACCATGAAGCAGAAATCTCAGAATCGTAGGGCACTCACAAGTGAGTGATACAATCCCGCCCCCTTCACCAATACAGACTTTAAAACTGACAAGTCAATCAACAACAATATAATTAAAACATAAGGAATTTTTAATTAAATAATTGCTACGCAAATACAAAACATGCCATAATGATAACATCTAAATAAAATCCCATCACATCAAAATATAATGTTTACATCGATTAACAGATAGCAGTCAAAATAACCAAGTATCAAAGTCAAAGCATAATAGAAACACATAACAAAGAAAATGCACTGCCGAACAAAAGATCCAAAAATGGAGGGGTGTTACATGATATTTGTATTTATTTACTACAAGCATGAAATAATAGATTGTAAAGAAGGGAAAGAGAATAAAAAAAGATATGATGAAATATAATAACATATTTTATATGGAAAGGTAAATAACTCCTTTATTCTTATAAATAAGAAATAAATAAATAAAATTCACTTTTCCTTCTACTCTATTTAGTGTCCATAACTAATTTGATTAGAAAGAAACTCAACACTAAAAGGAAAACAAAGAGGGTTATTGTTGTGATTGTGAATAGGAGGCATGAATTCTAGATTGGTTTGTTGCTGCTCAAAGTCAATGTATTTCCTTTTATTAAAATTATTTGCCTTGGTTTTATTGTGACATTTCTTTACATTCAGAAATCATAATTTAAATTTGATGTTTTCTTTCTTTTAATCTCCCATTCACAAGAACATTCCATGAACACAGGGATATTGCTGTAGCAATAGATATTTAAGGCAATTCATGAAATGAAATAGTCATTTTATCATAATATTAGTTTTAAAGTTGAAAGCAATGCAAAATAATGCAAGAGATTGCAGATTTTTGACAAGTGAACGAGACTCCTAAACAGGTGTATATTTAATGACTTGTTTGCATTCATGTTATTACATCATTGTGCATAAACTTTCTCAATTATTTCCAATAGACATGTATAAAATTGGCAGTATTATTATTATTATTATTTTAACAGATCTTCATGAATGTTTCATTCTTCTAACCAATTAGTACAAAAGAAATGATCACATACATCTTAAGTTTGTTACTGTCTTCTCATTGTTTGTTTATTTTAGTAGTATCATTGACAGCACAACACATTTTGTGTAGTGTCATGCCTAAAATTTTCACAAGAAAAACCCAACAATTTAAAAAAAAAAAAAAAAAACCATACATTAGGCTAATTAACCACTCCTAGTATTTTAGGGGTACACTAACCATGATATACATTAGGTTAAAGGGGAGTTACTACAATTAGTCCTACAAACAATTTTAACTTTTATTAAGTGGCCATCAATTAGTTGGTATGCAATTGATACAATATTGTTATCATCAAGTTAAAACAACAAGCAAGGATTACACTATCCTTTGACTTACCCATTAATATTACTATTATCCTCCTTATTGACTTTATGTCCATTATTCATTAGTTACTTGCTAATGGATTTATGATTAAACCTAGATATCAATTTTGTTATTAAAGCAATAATACGACCATAATTAAACTGATAATAATAAACATTAAAATTAAACACTATCTTTGTTAGACTTTATTAAATAGTAATATTGACAATAGATAATAGACTTAATCATGATCTGAAATCAAAATGATAGTAATAATGTTTAAACTCCACTACTATTAGTCATATTATTATCATTAAATAAAGCAATAATAATACTATTAACCCCAATATTAATACAATTATTATTTAAATTCCCAACTAATCCTTAGTAAAATTATTTACCACCCTTTCATCATTTAATGGAACATTAATTTAACCAATAGTCCCAAATACTTTTATTTTATAATATATCACCTCAAAATTTAAGTTATATAGGATATTTATAATTCACAAGTTAATTACTAAATCTCCATTCTATTTTCTCATTAATTTTATTATTATTATTATTAATTTAATTATTTAAAATTATACACTTGCTCTATCAAATAAATTTAAAAGCTATAAAATTAAGAAATAAGGAATATATATAAATATATTTTAATTCTTTTACATAATCTCTATTCTATTTCCTCACAATTTAATACTAAATATTGATTATGTTTACTCATAAAGTTAATTACTAAATATTTATTTTATTTACTCATAAAAATTACTAAATCTTTATTCTATTTACTAATAAGGTCAATTACAAAATCTTTATTTTATTTACCCATGAAGTTAATTACTAAACCTCCATTTTATTTACTCAGATAAAATTAAGAAATAAATATAATTTAATTATTTTACATATACATATTATCTTTGAAACCAATAGCACTATTTTATTCACCGTTTAATCTAATAACAATTACTAAAGTTGAATGGGAAACTATTGACGCTAGCCAAATATAATAGATTTACCATTTTACTCTCCTTATTAAACTCAAGAATATATGCATTATCATTTTTACCCAATAGTATTGATATTTATACCATACTGTTGTGCTTCAAGATAATGAAAATTATTGTAGGTTACTTCCATTTTAATACATAATATTGATATTTATACATACTGTGCTTCAAGAAAATGATATTGATTTTGGCACATGGTTTATTGAGTGAACTTAAATTATTGTTCCCGGTACAACATTCCTGCTCACAGAGTTGTCTCCCCACTCAAGTAGTTGTTGATATTAATGCCAGTATGTAAATTCAAATTGACCAAAAATTTACTAATGAATTCAAGTCCAAGTTCATTAATATCATATATATATATATATATTGTTTTCCTGACACCAAGATAGAAAGCTTGGAAAACATGGTTGCTACAAGCTATTTCATTCCTTCCCCAAGTTGACATGCCAGCCATGCCTACCTAGCATAAATTAATTTTGCAACTGTCCCTTCCTGAAGCACTGAGCACTAAGTACACGAGAGGGTTAGGGAGGCGGACGTAGGTTCTAAATACCAACAGAGCTGCTCCTACACGCTAACTTGAATCACTTCCCAAGGTCAGCAACAGTGACCCGGTGTGACAGGAATTTAATTCTACCACTCTTATTTAATTATTCTACCAAGAGTACATCTTACCACACAAATATTTATTCATTATTGCATCGATATTAATATCTAAAAATAATAATTGTAGATATTGAGATACTCTCTCTCTCTAACGTTAATACAAAAGCCTAAATTACTTGGAGTTTAGATTCACCGTAAAACTTGAACCTGACTTCATCCACAACTAACTAATAACAAACTATATCAATCTTTAATTGTAGTCTACTGCTACTATTGATGATATGCCACTAAATCTTATATTATTCTCTTTCAGAAACATAAATGGCCTTCTAATTTATTAGCAGTTGTTTGTTTAATCATTATTTGCAGGCAAGATACAACTGGTAGGCATGCTTTAACTCTTTACCATAGAGCCCAAGATGAAGCATTGCAAAGGGGGAGACTTCGGGTATCCTCTTATCGTGACGATTTTTGCCTAAAGGAAAGATCACCAAGTTATACAAAAATCATCCACTCAAGTGGAAGCTGATCATTTTCTTTGTATTTTGCAAGAATAGGGTTAATTATGTGCGGATCCCAATCGTTCTCTCTAACAGATGCTAGAAGCCAAGGAAATATGGCAGTGAAATGATGAGCAAGAACATACCTATGATAGAATAGAAAGCTTATTCTAAATTAGTTTTCTTTGAGTAATATTTGGGCTTCCCCCTCTTTTTCTTTTTTTCATAAGGCACTCAGATTACACTGACATTAAGTTGAGGCGTGTAGGGTGAAATGGAGGACATTGTGGGTTGCTTCTCCTATTCTTTCTTTTCTTATCCGGGAAATTCTACTGCCCTGTGCTCATGGTCAGAAATGAAACTTCCTCAAAGGGATGGTTTAGAGAATCGAATTGAAGCCCCCTCCCTTGTCATTTTCAAGAAAAATAAATAACCATATATAAATTTATTCATATATTTACTTCCTAGCTTGCTTGTTAGAGCTAGAACTTTAGAGAAGAACTATGCGCTCTCTCTCTCTCTCTTTTGTTTTTTTTTCTTCTTTTTGGTTATATTTTGTTTTAAAAAGATTTATATTTTCTTTGACAAATACCTTCTCATTTTCCATAGAAATTAAATCAATCTCACTCGAATAGAGATAAGAATCAATCCATATGAATCCATATATATATATATTACTATAGACATCTAAATTTAATCACTCCCATATGATTAAATTTACTCCATTTTCGTCTATCATATTAAATATTAATTTATTAAATTAATATTACACCTTTTGTCTCATATCTATAAAGTATTTAATTTAATAACTAAATGCTTTATCTTTCACCTTCTTCCTCTCTAAATTAAATAAATACACCAATTTATTTAATTTAGTCATTTTTTACCCTTTTGATTTAAAATCAATTTAAAATTCTTCACTCTCTCTCTCTCCTTGTCACATCCTCCATGATCTTGCTCTAATATGAATTAATTTAATTAATTCATGATTATGATGTGCATCCTCTTAATCAAATATTAATGTCACATCCTCCTACATTTGCCACTTGCCTCTAATCTTCCATTAATTATTCTAATCCAATATTTGCACAACCTTAACCAAGGTCATTAGCCATATTTAGCACCACCTTTTTAGTCAACCTTTGTATTTATTCTAATCCTAGATTCTTCTCTTCCCTATGTGAATTTTTAATTCACATTCTATCTTCCAAGGCTTCTAGAACCTTGGACTGGTCACATCATCCACATGTGACCAAGTCCCACCTTTTTGGAGCTCACCTTTTATCCTTTAGACTCCCCCAAGAATGTGAATTTTTAATTCACATTTATTTCTCCAACCACCTCTCCTTTTCCCATGGAGATTTTTGAGGAATTCCAAAATTCCTCAAATGTCCCTTTCACTCTCACTTGGGGACAAGAAATTCCTTTTTGAGGAAATCTTCTCACTCCCCAAGGTACTTGGAAGGTACTTGTCCTTCCTCCACCTCATGTACCTTTTGTACACCTCACTTACACCTCATCTCCTCTTATCCACTTCACATTCCACATGTCAAAATGTGAGGGCTTGTGAGTCCTCAACTCACCATATCCCTTCATCTTGACCTTGTTGGATGAATCTCAACCGTTGAATTCTCCAGAGAATTCAAATTCTCCTATAAATACCCCCTCCTCAAGGGCATTTACAACACTTTTTCATTTGAGCAACTTTATGCTGTCAATTTGCATTCTCAAGTATTCACTATCATTTAGCCATCCATTTAGTCATTTTCCATTATCAATCTTGCATCTAGTAACATCAAAAGCCATCCAAGGAGCACACATATTCATCTAAATCAAGGGCCAACCAAGGAGTCTTTAGCAGGAAGGAAGGTATAATCGATTTGCATATTATTTCATCTATTTTCTTTGTTTTATCACTCTTTAGGCTAATCATTGAAGTGTTCTTAGTATTTTATCATTTGCATTTTTAGTTATTTTGCACATTAGAGTAGGGTAAAATTCCAAGGTACACAGTGGGTAATGCCCAAATCTTCCATCTTCCTAAGATATATAGGGATCCCCCAAACCTACACTCTTTCCAACAAGTTCTCACACATGTGTGAGTCTTGTGCCAATTCCAAGAAATTTTGGGGAGTAGAAGGTTGAGAGTGACAAGTCACTCTTCCCAAGCCCCAACACTTTTTGAATTTGTCACATTCATGAATGTGGACTTTTGAGGGGTCTTTTCATACTCCAAGGACAAGTTCACATGTGTCAAAAGGTTCCAAACCCATAGGTATAGGTCCTAGGGGTATATTCTTGTTCAAAAACCAAGGAAATTGATTCAGTATCCCTTTTTAAAACTCACACAAAAATCCATACGAATTTTGATCTTAACCAAGGGTTCCAACCCCAAGCAAACTCACATCACATGTCCTACAATTGGATTCTACTCAATCACCCAGCCAATAATAAAACCTCAAACCCTTCTAAGTCAAATAGGGCTACACTTAGAACTTCCCAAAGATGTATTTGATTTTATTCCAGCATTTATCTATCCTCCTATTTACATATTTGATTGCTACACATTACCAAGGTCAGCATGATTAGATCATATATCTCTTCATATTATTAGCTAATCCAATTCACATAATTTTCACTCATGAACTATTTACTCATTAATACATCAAATGAACCTAATGATTCAATTTTCATTATAATCAAAGGAAATACACACTTACACCAATACAAGAATATAGTCAATGAAATAGTCACTCCATCATTTTGTTTACCACCTTAGTAATTCATTTTAAACTCCAATTTACCAAAATTTAATATGCCAAATAACAAAGAACTTTCAAGTTATATCCAACTATTCACATGTGCATCTATCATAATTAAATCAAGGTTAATGCCCATGAATCCTAAAAATATTGTTATCATTGATTTCATCATAATTATCATCTAACTACTTGTTCAATTGAAATAAAATGGGGGATACAAAATGGGGTCTTACATTCATGATAGCATAAGAAAGAATATTCTCAAATAATCACACTATTTGTCATCCATAATACATCTTACCATCTATTTAGGATCACATAAAACATGTTAGGGATTTACTAATCACATGCAAGGTGGGGCCTTACATGTAAAATCTCGACTTCCTATTTTGGCATGGTAGGGAGGATGCTACAAAGTATGAGAGATATGGCTTCCAGATTTATTAACATAAATTTTATTTTGCTGTGCTTATTTTAGATTTCTAGGAACGTAAACAGGTATGTGCAGGATCATGATGGGCCAAAAAGTGGCAATATGATGGGTATGTGGCTGACAACCTTTTTTTAACCTAAAATTAATGAAACGAAAAGGGTTTTCAAAGGAGATTCTCAACTTTCCACCAATATAAATTATGCTTTACTTTGAATTAATAAGTAATTATTCTTCATTTTCTATTTGAATTACAACTAAAGTCCTGATTGATAGGTTGATTGAAAAACACCTATAGATTTCAAATAGTATCACATTTTTTGAATCCAAAACATGTGTCACATTCTATGCTTCACATAATATAGGATTAAAAAAAGAAAATTTGAATTTCATGAAGTTTTGACCAGGTTAATGTGGTCAGACATATGAGTTTTTATATTTTTTAAAAGTTGTAATAAAAAATTAATAATTAATTATTTACTTGAAAAAAATTTACAAAAAATATGCATCACATTGGGAAATGAGTCCTCTACTTATATATAAAATATTCTAAAAAAATATTATCATTTTATTGTGGTTAGGGTGGTCAGACAAACACCTACTTCTTATTTTATCCTAAAATTTAAGTACTACTGCATTGAAATTTAAAATTTTCACCAAATAGATTTTTTTTTAAAACAAACCTAGTAGTTTAGAAACTACATTCAATTTGCTATAGATTCTATTCTTACATATTTTTTAAATAATATAGATAAATTATTCAAATTTTTACATCAAGTTTCCTAACTCTGATTTTTTTGAATTTTTTGCCACTTAAGGGCTTGTTTTTTCCATGGTGATCCTGCACATACCCAAACATAATATAAATGTCTTGCAAGGTGGGATTTATTAAAATTTCCAATCTCTCACTGAAATTTCTATGGAAAGAGAAATGATTCCAAATAATGAACGACTGATAGGAAATAATTAAACTTGGAAATATCTTCTCCTTGCACAGGGCACCCTTTAGCTCCGCTCCTACCTGACTCTGTCTGCCTATGTGCATGGCTCCATGGTTGCCACTTGAACTTGGAATGGGTGAATCACATCACAACCACCGATCTTTTTTTAAATTGAAAAAATTCTTCAAGGCTTTTGACGATACTGTCTTAGGTTTTCATCAGGGATTTAGAAAGAAAGAGAGACTCTTTTCATTTGCTTCTTTACTTGATATTGCAATAGACAATTGATTTCTAGTAACAACATTCTTCTTCAATCACTTGCCAATATTATTTCATACTGTTCTTGGATATCCAAGAATGGCCCCTTCTCCATTTTGGACATGATATATTGGTTGCTTCAACATCAATTTATGACTCAAAATAACTACCTTGTAAAGCATATGCTAACTAGGTCCTATTCCAGGACACCTTCTCTAAAGGAAATTGTGCACATCTTCTAGACATGCATAAAATTCTTAAACTTGGCTCCACATTTGGCATGTTCCCTACCAGCCTAATTGCTCTTTTGTCTCTACAACGACATTCTCATTTGTTCGAGTATCTCCCCATTATCAAATTCAGAAAAGAAGACTAAGAGTCCAATTCTGGAAGAGATAGCAGTGCTTTTCTCTCTCTCACACACTTTTTATCTCTACCAAAAATGTTCGATCCCCTATAGACTTTCCCCTCATTCCTCTCATCTAGCAAGAACCTTATGTTAGCGAGGGAAAGGATTAGGGCCCATCCATCCTATCCAGCCTACGTATCCCCCCATTAAAATCTACCAACAAAATCTTATACACTAATTTGCAACCCCCAAACATGAATGGTAGGAAAGGATTTACTCAAGGACTACCACTTAATTCAGACTACTACAATAGTGTGAATACTGATACAAAAAAAAAACACAATTTAGATCCTTGGTGGTGAGGGTGAAAGATAAAAAAATTCAAAACATTATTTGACAAGACATTAAGAAGTTGCAATAATTCACCGAGTTTAGGCAGCGTCCTAGCAAGGAAATCTAGTCAGATATCTTCTTGGGAAATTGGTGACATAAATGACCCCTCTGGCACTTGCGAGATAGGCATGAATGTAATTAACCTACTGCACGTATAATAAGTTTCATTCAAACTTCTATCTACCCTCCTGCACTGCTTCACTTCCTCCTTTTATTAACTAGAGTATGAGAATTTTCCCTTAGCACCTTAAGCTTGAAATAAAAGCTCAAATTAAGTTCATGCTTATCTGATGGCATAAATTTTTTGAATAATATTAAGTGTTTCATGAATGAAGGAATATGTTAGAATATACACCTTATGTTTTATGATGAAAATATTATATTGCTAACTCTCAAAAGAATCTAGTGTCATTTTGCGATTTCCACTCTACTTAGAATTGCACCATAATTTTATATGTAGCCTTCATTTACTATGCTGGCTATTTTAAACCATTTTCATTTTGAAATAAATAATTTGAAATGCTTATGATTCATAGGTATGTTGTATTTATGTTCCCACAAACATGATATTCCAGAATCACCTTATTATGTATTGCTACAACAGATTTAGTAGAAAGTACTACAACTATAATATTTATTAAACATTGAACTTGTAGTTGAAGTTAGTATTATCGTCATCTTGATCAATTTATATTAATTCTAACATTCATGCTAATACTACTTGATTAATAATAATACTAGCACAAGAGTGTGAATTGGTATTATTCATGGTGAAATCCACAATGTATGTAACAACAATGTGAGCAATGATATTTAGTTTAAATCCTTATATTAGTAGTAGTAATAGAATTGATAATGATATTAATTTACATATTATCATTATTAATATCAATAAAATTATTAAAATGATGAAATTATTATTGATACTTATAGTCATGTACTATTATTAATATTATGAGTATCATTTTCCCACATTCAATTATCAATTATAAATATCAAATCAAGTTGCATAATTCATCAATCCACTCAGCTAATAAAAAATAATGGCACTTACTAAAAGAAGCACAAGAGAATTAATTATTGTACTAATGTTAGGGCCTTACATTCCTGTCCCCTTAGATTGGACTTCCTCTTGGAAGTCACTAAGGTTTGAGACTATATCTCCAATACATAAAAACCCAAGTAATTTTCCAAAGACACTAATTATCCCCTTTTTTTTCTGTATTTGATGAAAGAAGAGAACATTACACCATAAGTACATGCTAGAGACATCATTTCCATTAATCAAGCATCCAAATACTTTAGAAAAAAAAAATCTCACAGTAAAACATTTATCCAATATAACCCCAATATCACAATGCTAACAATCATACAACCAACTTTAATTAATTTACACAACAATTTATCAAATAATATATCATCCTTTGATACACCAAAAAATCTCTTTGCACCACATACATCACTCATGATGCTAGAAAATAGTTTTGTCCCAATGTCAAAACATGTCTCAAAGAACTTTATCTTTGCATTATTTATTACTATCCTTCTCACATAGTTCACATGTATGTCACATCACATTTACTTACAATTTCACTTGAACACACAACAATAGCAAGGATTCTCTTCCCAAATGGGTGTGCCTGTCCTCATACAAAGGATGCTCTTCCCACTTGGGTGTGCCTATCCTCATATAACCACATCATTTACAACACAAGGCTCACACGATGGGGTTTACAAGGATGGATATTTTTGGATACCACTTGAGGCCCTTCTCTAAGGACTCCTCCATACAAATAAGAACAATTAGAGAACAAGGGGAATAATGGATTAATGACCATCCGATACCGGTTCCATTCATAACCCCTTTCAAAATAATTCCCCAATGCATGGGTATGTGCAGGATCATCATGGAAAAAATAGGCCCTTAAGTGGCAACAAATTCAGAAAAATCAGAGTTAGGAAACTTGATGTAAAAGTTTGAATAATTTATCTATATTATTTAAAAAATGTGCAAGAATAGAATCTATAGAAAATTGAATGTAGTTTCTAAACTACTAGGTATGTTTAAAAAAAAAAATCTATTTGGTGAAAATTTGAAATTTCAATGCAGTGGTACTTAAATTTCAGGGAAAAAATAAGAAGTAGGTGTCTGTCTAACCACCCTAACCACAATAAAATGATAATATTTTTTTATAATATTTTAGATATAAGTAGAGGACTCATGCCCCGATGTGATGCATATTTTTTTTAATTTTTTCCAAGTAAATAATTAATTATGAGTTTTTATTACAATTTTTTCAAAAATATAAAAACTCATATGTCGACCACTTAACTTGGTCAAAACATCATGAAATTCAATTTTTCTTTTTTTAATCCTATAGTATGCAAATCATAGGATGTGACATGTTTTGGATTCAAAAAAAGTGATACCATTTGAAAGGTATAGATGTTTTTCAATCAACCTATCAATCAAGACTTTACTCGTAATTTGAATAGAAAATGAATAATAATTACTTATTTAATTCAAAGTAAAGCATAATTTATATTGGTGGAAAACTCAGAATTTC
Organism: Sequoia sempervirens; assembly: GCA_007258455.2. Classification (NCBI taxonomy): domain Eukaryota; kingdom Viridiplantae; phylum Streptophyta; class Pinopsida; order Cupressales; family Cupressaceae; genus Sequoia; species Sequoia sempervirens. The sequence goes on from VDFB02231885.1 coordinate 31,971, forward strand.
TTTAAAAAACCCCTTTCATTCCATCAATTTTGGGTAAAAAAATAGTCGTCAACCACATACCCACCATATTGCCACTTTTTGGCCCATCATGATCCTGCACGTACCCACATCTACTCCCCTATACGACCTGCCAGGGAACCCCCCCTGGGATATGGTAGTTTATAGGTTTCACATTACACTACACATGCCAACAATTTGCAAACAAGGAGAAAACCTCAAACTAAGCATCAAAAAATTATAACCCAAGGTTTCAATAAAGCTCCCAAAGCGGAAACTATAAATTCAAGAGAAAATACAATAAATTTCAATTGTAGCTACTTACAACATTTCGATCATAATTCAAAAATAAAATTTAAAAAAGTCCTTGAGGTAAATTGTACTATAATAACCTTCAAATGGCTAAATAGCCTAATAACTTAACAATAATTTTTTGCATTGTTGGCACATAATAAAATAAAATATCAATAAAAAAATTACCAATAATTCATATTTCAACAATAAAATTTGCACATTACGAGCAACATGTGACTTGATAAGCCACCTAAGGGGAGGAGGGGAATGGTGGTTCTCTAGCCACATAAGTATATAGTATGCAATAATTGGTGGCCCCTGACCACATAAATATGAATAACTGGTGGTCCCTAACCACATAAATATGCACCACTGGTGGTCCATGACCACATAAATATGTATAATTGGTGGTCCCTGACCACATATATATATAAATATGAATCACTAGTGGTCCCTGACCACATAAATATGAATCACTGGTGGTCCATGTAATTCCATCCTTTACCCATGGGTTATAACATCAAGGTATAGGTTTGCACTATGAACCAACAAGTGTGGCTCTCACATGTGGGGGAGTAGGCCATGGTCAACATCCATGGGAGGATTACAATGACTTGACATAGATCCTTTATTAGGATTAGGGACAATTCCCTAAGCGCATAATTTCCCGATGGGAGAACATGTGCCCCTCAACCCCTATTTACACTAGCCAGCATCACACTTCCATAAGGAGGGAATCAAACACTAGAGGTACACATTTAACATAAAAAAAAACTAACATAAGGGAATATATCACATTTCATTTAATAAATACACATCCGCACATTTTATGCTTACTCCACTTCACAATAAATCAACTACACAAGATAATCATGAATGGTACACATATGGGATCGTACTAGATGTCCACCACCCTTATCCCAAGTCAGATACCTTGTATCTCATACTTGGGGCACAACACATATACTGGTTTCCACATGACAAACCAAAATAACTATCAAGAACCTTATCATTTCATTCCATATGAGTTAAGGATGCACAACATAAACTTACTTTTATGACTTGGTCTATCCACAAAAATTTCCTTAGTACACAACAAAGGAACCATTATGGAGTATTCACATGTCCACATTAAAACAAAATGGACTTTACTTCCAACTTTTTTCTTTTAAAGAAACAAACCATTTTCTTACACATAATTAAGCTACAAAATATTTTATTCTATCATTGACATACACAACCACTATAAGACATCTTCTCAAACAAGGCTACCCAATACTCACACATGATGAGGTAAGCATATTCCAATTTATTAGTTCCACAAGCACAAAATTATTTTCACCAAAAAAAATTACTTAGCCATGCAATTAGTATTTGCATCCCTAAATATGATATAATGAGTTAACATTTATATGATTCTCTATCAATAATAATGCAATTGGGAACCTAAATGTCGCAAATGTAAGGCTACTATAATGCACATGACATTTTAATTTTTAGGCATACCATGTAATGAAAGAAGAGATTATTTTGAAATTTAACAATGCAAGGTTTATTACTACATTATTTTCTTTACCATCATTATTATTTATTTACCATGCATATCATTTGACTATTCCCTTTTACTTCAATATTAATTGATTTTGTGATACATCCTAAGGTAATAATACAGTTTTGGGATGGTTTTCTACCTAGTCAAACATTTTTTGAGATGGCTTTACACTAAAACATGCATTCAATTAATTCAAGGCAACATGCACTATTTAGAGACACTTCATTTTTCCACACATAAGGAAAGAATTTTCATTTTCAAATTTTCCCAAGGGACCTAGATTTAGAAATAAGAATTATAGTGTTTTATACTATGTTATTCACTTGCACTATGGAGTTAAATGATGTTTACTTTAGTAAAGTTGTATTTTCTACACAATAGCCATGCCTTAAAACTCATCCCTTCATCCCATAGGTTCGTGGTTATAGGATAGAACAAGGGTGAATATTATACTGACAATATCCACTAATTGAGCTAACATTTTCTAGCCATTCACTTTGTTTTCATTTACACTTTTATTGCAAATTGACTCATTTTTCACAAAGATGGTACACCATAACATGCTAACCAACATGAATGATACATCTAATTGTCACATTTAATTGGTTTAATTTTGATCATCCTAAACATTTATGAGTCCTAAGGAAGGGTACATAGGTACACTTATACTTAAATTTTAGCAAGGCAAGATCTCTAAACTTAGCTATTTAAAATCCTTCACACTCAAATATATTATTCACATAAGGGTACATAATTCTCAATCAAATTTAACAACATAGTTATTCCCTTTTTAATTTACTCCCTCACAACCACAATTATCAAAGAATGATGAAAGTGACTTAGGATCTCATAAGGTAAATTCGACCATCAATCACAACAAGAAGATAAGCACACAACAAATTCACACAAACAACACTACATGGGAAACATCGCTACCAAAAGATTCCAGTGTTGCAACTGGGCTCTGATACCAAATCTAATGCCCAAAAATCTCTACCAAAATAGAGTTAAGGACAAAATACAGATTTCAAATTTTTCTTAACACATGACTAACTCACACAATTTTGTTTCCAGAAAACAATTAATAAAAACCATACCAACATCCTACCAATAAATTAGAAGAACTCAACCATCTACACATTTGTTTTGACAATCATGGTTGAGTTTCAAATAGAGATATGGGATCCACATCACCAAGGTAGGCTTGATTAGTTCCACGAAAATATCAATAATCCCATACCTGGTTCAAGTCATGAGTTATGAAAATATAATTTATATATCAATAGTATTTTTAAATAATAATAAAAGAACAAGCCTAGGGAGCAGACCTAATTCCTTGGGGGCTCATTTCAGATGGCCTTCCCTACATATATATTTCGCAGAGGAACTGTAGCTCAACCATCTCACACATGGTTGGATAGCAAGGGATAAAAACCACTAGGTTAAAAAGATGTCCTAACATAAATCTTAATCATAACATCAATTCACACAACAATGATAATGTTAACAACTCAAAGAGAGACTCTTAAACAAATAGACTTTGATTATAAATATTGGGCTAATGCCAATGGATGACTTCCCAATTAACCATACCTTAAGTAATATTTAACAAAGAATACATTAAAGGAATTTTTAAATACACACAAAGCAAAATATTTCCATGTAGCAAGAGTTACCATTGACACATAAGACCCTATTACATTCATGGAACATATTTTCTATTTGGTTTTTCATATCTAACAATCATTGTTTAGTAATACTTATCAGATCAATAAGATGGAACAATTATGATTAGAAAATCCATAGATATAGTATAAACACTAATGAGAAACCCATTTTGACAACTAGGGAAATTATAACAACACATTGATTTAATTTTATTCAATTATTCAAGATAACTATAATATTGTTAACTAAGACAGAAAGGAATAAAATCAAGGTAATATAATTGTGGAAATGCTTATGCTCACAATGAGCTATGGAAAGTTCACATTACTATTTCATAATACAATACTAATTTACTAAATAATTTGAAGTGGGAACCACTATACTGTATGTACTAAACAAGCTATGAAATTTAAAGACTTGAAAGAGATATAGCTCGAATCTAGGAGGAATGCACTTTTTTATATATGTTTATTTATTTATTAAATTTCCAATATGTTGATTTCCATCCAAACAAAGTATCGGTAAAATAAACATAACTTATCCGAATTTTAAAATTCAATTTTTTTTGGGAAGGTGAAATCTAATAAAATAAAACCCAGAAAGTATTTAATAAGACTCTAAGAAATGTGAGAGCAGTTTTCTTTGCAATTAGTCACTATTTTTTACCTATCTAAATATCATATCGTAATTGTCAAAATGAATAAGTAAGGAACAAAGATGTAGAAAATCCATATATATATATATCTTAATTAATAAACATACTGATAGCCAGAAGAATGATAATATCATATCAAATCAATGACTCAAAACATCAACTTAATTTCTATATGAAATGATAATAATTTAATCATATGATCTCTAAGACTAAATTGGTAGCAACATGATCATTTTAATAAAAATCAAGATAATAACTCTATTGTTGACTCAACCCTCTAATGATATTTTTATTTATTTACTACAAGTGAAATAATAGATTGTAAAGTAGGGAAAGAGAATAAAAAAGGATATGATGAAATATAATAACAGATTTTATACAAGGTAAATAACTCCTTTATTCTTATAAATAAGAAATAAATAAATAAAATTCACTATTTTCCTTCTACTCTATTTAGTGTACATAACTAATTTGATTAGACAGAAACTCAACATTAAAAGGAAAACAGAGAGAGTTATTGTTTTGATTGTGAATAGGAGGCACAAATTCTGGATTGGTCTGTTGTTGCTCAAAGTCAACGTATTTCCTTTTATTAAAATTATTATCCTTGGTTTTATGGTGACATTTCTTTACATTCAAAAATCATAATTTAAATTTGATGTTTTCTTTCTTTTAATCTCCCATTCACAAGAACATTCCATGAACACAGGGATGTTGTTGTAGCAGCAGATATTTAAGGAAATTCATGAAATGAAATAGCCATTTTATCATAATATTAGTTTTAAAGTTGAAAGCAATGCAAAACAATGCAAGAGATTGCAGATTTTTGACAGGTCAACGAGACTCCTAAATAGGTGTATATTTTGACTTGTTTGCATTCACGTTATTACATCACTGTGCATAAACTTTCTCAATTATTTCCAATAGATAGAAAATTGGCAGTATTATTATTATTATTATTATTATTTTAATATATCTTCACGAATGTTTCATTCTTCTAACCAATTAGTACAAAAGAAATGATCACATACATCTTAAGTTTGTTACTATCTGTTCATTGTTTTTTTCTTTTAGTAGTATCATTGACAACACAACACATTTTTTGTAGAATCTTGACTGCCTATTTTGGCATGGCAGGGAGGATGCTAAAAAGTATGAGAGATATGGCTTCCATATTTATTAACTTAAATTTTATTTTTCTGCACTTATTTTAGATTGCCAAGAACGTAAACATAATATAACTATCTTGCAAGGTGGGATTTATTCAAATTGCCAATCTCTCACTGGCATTTCTATGGAAAGAGAAATGATTCCAAATAATGAACAACTGATAGGAAAGAATTAAACCTGGAAATATCTTCTCCTTGCATAGGGTAACCTTTAGCTCCACGCCTGCCTAACTTTGTCTGCCTATGTGGATGCCTCCATGGCTGCCACTTGAACTTGGAATGGGTGAATCACATCATAGCCACCGATATTTTTTTAAATTGAAAAACTTCTTGAAGGCTTCTGATGGTACTGTCTTAGATTTTCATCAGGGCTTTAGAAAGACAGAGAGACTCTTTTCATTTGCTTCTTTACTTGATATTGCAATAGACAATCGATTTTCAGTAACAACATTCTTCTTCAATACAATTGCCAATATTATTTCATATTGTTCTTGGATATCCCAGAATGGCCTCTTCTCCATTTTGGACATGATATACCGGTTACTTCAACATCGATTTATGACTCAAAATAACTACCTCGTAAAGTATATGCTAACCGGGTCCTATTCCAGGACACCTTCTCTAAAGGAAATTGTGCACATCTTCCAGACAGGCATAAAATTCTTAAACTTGGCTCGACATTTGGCATGTTCCCTACCATCCTAATTGTTATTTTTTCTCTGCAATGGAATTCTCATTTGTTGGAGTACCTCCCCATTATCAAATTCAGAAAAGAAGACTAAGAGTCCAATTTCGGAAGAGATAGTAGTGCTTTTCTCTCTCACACACACTTTTTATCTCTACCAAAAATGTTTGCTCCCGTGTAGACTTTCCCCTCATTCCTCTCATCGAGCTACAACCTTATGTTAGTGAGGGAAAGGATTAGGGCCCATCCATCCTATAAAGCCTAACTATCCCCCCATGAAAATCTGTCATCAAACTCTTATACACTAATTTGCAACCCCCAAACATGAATGGTAGGCAAGGATTTACTCAAGGACTACCACTTAATTCAGACTAGTATAGCAGTGTGCATACCAATACAAAACAAATCATGCAATTTAGATCCTTGGTGGTGATGGTGAAAGGTAAAAAAATTCAAAAAATTATCTGACAAGACATTAAGAAGCTGCAATAATTCGCTGAGTTTACGAAGTGTCCTAGCAAGGAAATCTAGTCAGATATCTTCTTGGGTGATTGGTGCCATAAATGACCCCTCTAGCACTTGCGAGATAGGAATGAATGTAATTAACCCGCTACGAGTATAATAAGTTTCATTCAAACTTCTATCTACCATCTTGCATTGCTACACTTCCTCCTTTTATTAACTAGAGTATGAGAATTTTCCCTTAGTGTAATGCCCCTCCGTGTCAGTTGTTTTGGGCTTGTGTGTGAGTTTTTGGGTGTGCTTCATTGATTACTGTGTTATTTGATTGTGTGAAAAATATAATATGTTAGTAATCATGTTTAAATAATTAATTAAATCATAAGTGATTTGCAAAGTTATTTAAAATATGATTAGAAATTAAAATAATAATCAATTAAGTTAAATCAAATTATTTAGAACAAATGATCAAATTAAACTAATTCGTTAAAAGTAAAAGTGATATTATTAGATAAATTGATTTAAATTGTTGTGTTAAATTGAAGTTAATAATAATTATGAATAAATAATCTTGAAAAGATAATTATTATAATAAGAAATTTAATGGATACTTATTTAGAATCTTGCAAATGGTTGATTTTAATTATTTTAATGTGGAAGTAATTAATTAATAAAGTATTGTGGAGATAATGAATATATATTCAAATAAAAGTTCAAATTTTGTGGATTTAGATTTATTTAATTTTTAATCAAATGCATGATAAAAGAAAATGAAATGTAAATGCATGAAAAAGGAAACAAAAGGAATTAAAGGATTAATAATTATTTTGAGTTATTTCTTGAGATGTGACTTTTGGTATTCTCAGGAAGAGGAAATGAAAGAGACCCTTTTGTGTGTGATTTATTTAGAGGATTTTTGGTGGGTAGGGGGTTGCATTCTCTTTCCAACAGATTTTGGAGAAATTTGGTAGTCATTTTTCTATTATAGTATTGCATTCTTTTCTTATTCTGGAGAATTCATTGGGGATTAAGATTGAAGTTTGAGGGAGGATCTTGGAGCTGTTGCTGGAAGGATTGGATCGGCAAGAAGGATAAAGCTTCTATAGTTATCTACAGGCACAGGACGCCAGGTTCTCCTTCTTCTTTTAAATTATTTTCTTTATAGCATCAAATGAAATAAGAATTCCTTGTTGTGAATGAAATCTTCTTCTGGATTGAAATTTAATGCATGTAGAAAATTCGTGAATCCTTAGAAATATTTGGGACTGTTTTCCAATCAAGAAAATCTTACTGGGGTTTGGGATTGTTATGTATTTAAAGTAGAATTTTGTTGGGATTCTAGAATTGAACAGGGTTACTGTAGTTTTAAGTTAAAAATGATAATAAACCAATAAAAGAATAACGTCATCTCTGAGAATTTGGGGTTGTGAAAATCCTCAATTGTAGATAAATTTTACAAAGTTATTCTGTGTATAAATATTTGTATTGAACAGTAATTGAATTATGTTTCTCTATATTCAAATATTCTTTTATACAATATATATATGTATATATATATATATCAGATATATATATATATACATATATGTATGCACACATATATATATAAATATAAAGACCACAAAATTTGAATCCTAGGTTTTAGACAAAAGACCTAGAGTTCTATTTTTCTTTGTTTTACAAATCATTGACTTTTGACAAAACACAACGAATTATGCAAATAAAAATAGGAGTGTGCATTTCCCTACGTCAAATCTATAAGGCGCAAATCAAAGACATACTTGTGGACTCAACCCATATATATGAATTCAATCTTGCATAGAGTTAATAGATTGCTCTAATCCCGATATAGACTATAAACAAAGAGAAACCAATTTCAATCCAAAAACATAAAATTTAATGCATCAACAATACTATTCTTTAAACTAAGCACCTTCTTCACACACACACACACACACACACACACACACACACACACACACACACATATATATTTATATTTATATATATGTATTAATTTATTTAATTAGATTTCATTAATTTAACTGGTAATTTTATTAATTAATTATGTCTGTAATCAGTTTGGTTTTTTTTTTTAATAAGATCAAAATAAAATTTTGTTATAGTGAAGATATGGAAATAGAAAGGAATTCCTATTAATTTGTTAAATTGTGAAATTTGATAGGATAATATAGTAGAAGGGCAATTTGTGAATATATATATATACATATCAGCATTGATTGTTTAATTCTTATTTTTTTAAATGTGTATAGGGTGGAAATAGAATTTTTCATAGAATCAAATAAGTTATCTTTCTATGAGGTTGAGTCTTGTAGACTTGTTGGGTTCTTAGAAAAGATCCATTCTCTTTTTACATTCCCTCCTCAAAAAGAATTAAAATATATAAATATGTAGTGGTTTTAAGATTTAAGATTTTAAGGTGGTAAGTTCTATTATGTAGTTTAAGTATTCAGAGTATTGTTATTATTGTCATTTTAAAGTATAGACAATTGGTCTTAAATGGTTTTCACAATTAATTTAAATATTGGAAGTGAATGTTAAGTTAGTATGATGAAAGGAAAATGGAAATAATGTTTTGGACATAAGTAGTTATGAAATGATAATGAGTTAACTACCCAATTATTAAGTAGTTTACAATTATGTTGATAAATGAAAGGGGAAATTTAAATGTATAGGCATGATTAGTGATTGATTAGGGTATTCTTGAATTGGATAGTTTATTGGTGAAATGGGATTGTAATCTTTTGAAAATTGACTTCCTTTATATTCATTTCATGGTTGATTTGTAAGTTCTCTTTATGGATAAGTCTTTTAGAATATTTGTGATGGTTATCATGAATTGTTTTAGTTGATTGTGTAATTTAGATGGAAAAGTTGTAAAGTTATTTAGCTCTGGTCGTTAATTGATTGGTTAATAAATATTGATTCTTGTTTGAATTTTTGGTTGTTGTTTATTATGCGAGTGTTTTCTGGAGTTGTGAGTGGTTGAGTATTTAAGGTGTTATTTAATTTGGTGCCTTGGAAGTATTAGTGAGTGTAGGATAATTTTGATGGTGTTGTCTCGGTGTGAATTTCTCTTGAGCTACTTCCGGGTTTTGAAAGGATTTATGTTTCTTAAATTTGTGTTGTTAGTTGATCGGAAACTCTTACTGCTTTGTCTACCTTTGTTGATGAGTACTTGAGTATTTGATTTATTTTTGGGCTTCTAGAGGCCAGGGAAATTTTGTTGTCATGTTTGTTGATTTTGTCAAAGGTATTTTGTATACCAACTGCACAGGTATCTTGTGAGGAGGAAATTGAGGTCTCCCATGGAATGCCTAGTTGGTGGCTTTTGGTTTTATTAAGTGATTTTGTTGAATTAAAGGTTGATTTTCTTTTGTGTTTTCCTATTTGAGGAGACACCATTGTTGATTTGTGGATGGGTCTTGATGAATCTTCCCTTTTTATGGCTTTTCTAAGTTACTCTCACATTTGAGGAAATTTTATCCTTGTGTTGGAATTATTAGGGAAAAACTTGTGTTGCTTCATTTTACCCTTGTTTGTGGGTTTTCATTCTTTTGGCTTCCAGAGGCTTGAGATGATTGATAATTGATGTTCTCTTTTTATGTGCCCTTGAAGTGGCAAGTGTTTTGGTATCAGGATTTTGAAAGGGTTGTACGAACTTTGTGAGACTTTGATTTTGTACTTGTTAGCGAGATGGGTAATGCCTCGCCCGCTTTTATGTTGAGATTCTTTGTTCAAATTATGATGGTACAACCCTTGGTTGTTTTGGTTTGATGTTGTTGGGTCTCTAGGGAGAGTGGCTTCTCATGGGGGCTGGCGCCCCGTTTAAGGGGAAGGGCACAGGATAACCCACGAGTGAGTTAGTAATCAAGTGAAACCTAATAATTAACTTAGGAGGGTTGGGTAGTAATATCATTATAAGATTTTTAAAAAATGGATGCCTCGTCTTCATTAGTGCTTCCGTAGACTAATGGAACGCTGAGAAGGCTATGGTTGGCAAGGTCGTGACCTCGTCCTCACGAGAGGTTTACGGATTCGCATGAGTCACCCTATGGACCGACGCCTCCAGTTGGGAGGAAGGGCACATGATAGCCATAGATGGGACCAGTGCCTCCAGTTGGGAGGAAGAGCACAGGATAGCCCATGTAGGACTATGCGATGACACTCTCCCCTAGTTGCCCATGTGTTTTACTTTATTGTGTTCCTCTGGAAGTAGGTTGTGGGAGTTGGTTTAGATTGTTGATATATGGATTTATATTGATTTGTAATTATTGCCTTAATATATCTTTGGTGTACTTTGTGGTCTTGTATGATCTCATTGATATTCGACTTATGACTTTATACTCTTATGGTGCTGTGATATGATGTTATTGTATTGTTTAGTTGCAATTTGGAATTGTATTATGTTTATTAATTCAGTTTGATTTGGAAGTGTTTCATGATCATCCTTTGGTTACTTGTTTATTGGTCATTGCTTTGATTTATGTGATGGGATCTATGACTTTAAGTTATTAGGCTGTCTCTTGGATGTTGTTGATTATGTCATTGTAATCCTTGAGTTTTATGATTATTTTGTATGTTGTTGAGTCTTGTGGTTCCCTATTTGGATGTTCTTGGTTGAGGTCTCTTTCTTGTTAGCTCCTAGCATGAGGGGTGGGTCTTCAGACTCACATGGTCAGGTGGAACGTGCTAAGCACCCCATTGGGTCCCCAGTCGAGGATCGAGAGGTGCGGATTGGTGCAGTTGCAGCGACTCCAGAGTTGTATTTGTCTTGGAGCTAGTTATGATTCTTACATTCATCTGTTTATTTGTATCATGTTATCTTGTGTATGGTTTCCATTTATGATTGGAAACACTTTTGTATCATTGTACCTCTAGAACATTGTACTATAATGTAACGTTAAATCTTGTGTGGATATTGGCTATGGTAGTTGTCATTTAATGTGTTAAGTTAATCATGCATATGTTGTATTTATGTACATAGATGGTTTCTTATCAATTATTTTCATGTATGTGTTACATTTGTTAATGTTTACTTGTTATGGATTATATCTTTGGTTTTTATTCTTATTGTCATTGTGTGGATCTAAGTCTCGTAATGACTCTTCGTGTACCCCAAGGGACGTATGTGTTAATGAATCTACTTAAATGAAATTCATGTCATGACTTAATGTGTATCACATGTATGTTATGTTTATTTTAAGGAAAAAAATAAATAAAATTGTGCTGTGTTTATTGTTTAATTGTCCTTTGGGGTTTTCACGACGGGGTGTTACACTTAGCACCTTAAGCTTGGAATAAAAGCTCAAATTAAGTTCATGCTTATCAGATGGCGTAATTTTTTTGAATAATATAAGTGTTTCATGAATGAGGGCATATGTTAGAATATGCACCTTATGTTTTATGATGAAAATATTATATTGCTAACTCTCAAAAGAATCGAGTGTCATTTTGGGATTTCCACTCTTCTTAGAATTGCACCATAATTTTATATGTAGCCTTCATTTACTATGCTGGTTGTTTTAAACCATTTTTGTTTTGAAAGAAATAATTTGGAATGCTAGTGATTCATAGGTATGTTGTATTGATGTTCCCACAAACATGATATTCTAGAATCACCTTATTATGTATTGCCATAATGGATTTAGCAGAAAGTACTACAACTATAATATTAAACATTGAACTTGTAGTTGAAGTTAGTATTATCATCATCTTGATCAATATACACATTTATATTAATTCTAACATTCATGCTAATACTATTTGATTAATAATAATACTAGCACAAGAGTGTGAATTGGTATTATTCATGGTGAAATCCATAATGTATGTAACAAAAATGTGAGCAATGATATTTAGTTTAAATCCTTATATTAATAGTAGTAATAGAATTGATAATGATATTAATTTACATATTGTCACTATTAATATAAATAAAATTATTAAAATGATGAAATTATTATTGATACTTATAGTCATGTACTATTATTAATATTATGAGTATCATTTTCCCATATTCAATTATCAATTATAAATATCAAATCAAGTTGCATAAGTCATCAATCCACTTGGCTAATTGACAATAATGGCACTTACTAAAAGAAGCACAAGAGAAGTAATTATTGTACTAACGTTAGGACCTTACAGAGGGAGAGATAGAGAGATATATACATTAGGAAATATATAGGGGGGAGAGAGAGAGGGATACAGGGATAGGTAAGGAGATAGAGATAGGGGGAGAGATAGAAAGGAAGATAGAGATAGATATGGAGATGGATATAGAGACAAAGGGAGAGAGAGAAATAGAGATATAAAGAGGGAGAGACAAAGAGAGAGGGAGTTCTATGGAGGGCTAGAAAGATATAGGAAGTTATATATAGAGATAGGGAGATATAGGGAGATGGGTATGTGCAAGATCATCATCAAAAATATAGGCCCTTAAGTGGTGAAAAATTTAGAAAATTAGAGTTAGCCAGCTTGACATAAAAAATTGAATAAGATATCTATATTATTTTAAAAAATGTAAGAATAGAATATGTAGCAAATTGAATGTAGTTTCTAAACTATTAGGTTTATTTAAAGAAAACAAATCTATTTGGATTTTTTTTGAAATTTCAATGTAGTAGTACTTAAATTTTAGGGAAAAAATAAGAAGTAGGTGTCTATCTAACCACCCTAAACACAATAAAATGATAATATTTTTTTATAATATTTTAGCTATAAGTAGAGGACTTATGTCTCGATGTGATGCATATTTTTTTGTAATTTTTTCCAAGTAAATAATTAATTATGAATTTTATCTTACAACTTTTAAAAAATATAAAAAACTTGTATTTCTGACCACCTTAACTTGGTCAAAACTTCATGAAAGTCATTTTTAAAAAATCAACCTATCAATCAAGAATTTAGTCATAATTAAAATAGAAAATGAATAATAATTATTTATTAAATTCAAATTAAAGAATAATTTATATTGGTGGAAAGTTTAGAATCTCCTTTCAAAACCCTTTTCATTTCATCAATTTTGGGCAAGCAAAAAGTTTTCAGCCACATACCCTACACGTACCCATCATATCGCCACTTTTCGGCCCATCATGATCCTGCACATACCTATATATATATATATAGAGATAGAGGTACAAATGTGGAGATATATAGAGAGATATGGGAAGATAAATAGAGATATCTTTATATCTCTATCTCCCTCTCTATCTCTATGTTTCTCTATTTTCCTCTATCTCCATATCTCTATCTCTCTTTTTATCTCTCTATCTCTTTGTCTCCCTCTCCCCCTCTATTTTTCTTTCTCTCTATCTCTATATCTCTATATCTCTATCTTTTATCTCTCTTCTCTCATTTTGTATCTCCCTCTCCCTACTTATCCCTCCATTTCTATCTTTGTTTCTCTCTATCTAACTCTCTTTATCTCTCTCTTTGTCTATCTGCCTCTCTCCTCCTTTGTCTCATTTTCTCCCCCTCTCTTTCTCTATCTTATTTTCTTTCTATTTTTTCTCTTTTTTCCTCTATATCTTATCTCCATCTCCCTTGAGTCCCTTCTGTCTTTCTGTCTCTATCTATTTTCATCCTTAAGTTTGCAATGGGTACACTAAAAAGGTTTTAAAGGTGAATTATCATATCCTTAATCAAATGCCAAACTACCCTAAGCATAAATCTCTAGGGGCACGTTCTATCCTTTGATTGTTGGCATGAAATGACTAATCAAAATTTTTCTTCTCTCTCTCACACACTCTATAACTTTTAATTTAGATTTTAAGTTTGAAATTCATTTTATTATATAAATTAAAATAAAAAACAAAAATAGAATTATTATACAATAATAAAACTTTGATAAGACATAAGTATAAATAAATTATTTCTAATTTTTTTTAATTCTTATTTGTAATTTTATAAAAAGAAAAATAATAAAAATAAATTTCAAACTTAAATATAAATAAAAAATTAAAATAGAATAAACTAAATGGAAAGTCAAAATATATCAAAATCCAAATATTAATAAATATGATAAATTAAAAAAATAATAATAACGAATTATACATATTTTAAGTTAATAAGTGATTAATTTTATTTTTTTTAAAGTAAAACCAAAATTTTAATCTATATTAGAATTAAAATATTTATAAAATATGTATCTTAAAAAAGATAATAAATATAGTACAAACAATATTAATATTAACTGAAAGATAAACTAAATCAACAAATAAAAAATATTATTATAATATTATCAAACTGGCCATAAATATAGTTAAATTATTAAATAGGTTAAAAATAGAAAAATAAAAAAATGATACTTCAAATAAAATATTAAAATAAAAATAAACCATATTAAAATTGTTAAAGCTAAAATTTTAACTTTTACATTAAAAATTACAAGTAACACCAAACTTAAAAAGTTAAAAAGTCAATTCATAATTTTTAATTTTTTTAATATTGAAAAAAAATTATATTTATTAAAAACTTATTATATATAAAAAATATTAAAATAAATTTAAATTTAAATTTAAATAGATTTAAACATATAATGTATTGTTTATATATTACATTTATTTAAAGAAATCTAAAAATCTAAGTTTGAAAATTTTTAAAGAAAAAAATACATTTTTATCCTACCTTTCTCTACTTTAAAGCTAAGATTGGATAAGAGTGTAGTATTTTATTTAATTATATTTTATATTATTTAATATTTTAGAAAAATTGATCAATCGTCTTGCATCCTTTTGTGTAACTTTCAACCATTGATTTTCAAAAACAAGTCGTCAACTTCACACCTTTGGCATAAATAGTAAATATAATAATAATATAAATTTTCTATAAAGTACATATATAATCAAATAATAAATATTTTAAAAATCAGTTATGTTTTAATATTTTTAAAATCAATTCTATTTTAACTTTTTTATATATTTATTAACTGATTATATATGTACTTTATATAAAATTTATATTATGAATATTTTTTACTATTATATTTTATGCTTAATTTTATTAATTTATATTTATAATATTAATTATAATCATATTAAAAAAAAATACTATTTAAAAAAAATAAGTATATATTATATTATATTTAATAAAAAATATATTATATAAATCATATATTAAATATTAATTATATATTATATTATATTTGTATTTAATAATTCTTAATAAAAATAATAATAAGTAACAAGTATAATCATAATAACATTTTAAATATAAATTTACATTATATAAAATATAGCATATAATAAATTAAAAAAATCAAAGTTGTACTAATGAATTTTTTTTTTTTAAAAGCATGCAAAATGGTAAAAAGGAAAAAAAAAAAGTAATATGCAAACTAGTAAATGAATAGAAAGGATGAATCTAATCGTCTTGAAACCTTTTTTAAGAAATTTGAACCATTGATCTAACAAATTAGCTTGTGCACTTCATATAAAGAATGCCTTTGGCATAATTAGTGGAAAAACATAGATACATACTATTACAAGAGTATTCTTTTTAGTACTTTCCATTGGCATAGTGTAACAAGTTTGACTTTTTTTAGTTAACTAGTTATTAATAATTTAGATTTCAACCAATCAAAAACAATATTTAAAAAAATTAAAATAAAATTCAATTTTTATAAAGTCAACTTGTAAAATATTTAACTTTACAAATTATAAAAAACTATTTCTTGTGCATATGATTGGTTAAAAAGTTATGTGTGTTATTGGCGGATTTGTAGGGAAAGCAAGGTAAACACCTTTTAAAGAATGATTTTTCTTTTTTATGCTTTATAAATTCCATTTCATTAAATCTTTGTAAAATAAAAAACTGTTACTTATTTTGACATTTTTTTCTTAAAAATGAATTTTTCTATGTAACTAATTTTTATTTTTTATTAAAGAAAATCTTACAAAAATCAATTAACTATTTTATAGGGATTTGAATTCATATTATTAAAATAATTACAAAAAACTTATATTATTCTTTCCATTATACTAATACCTTTGTTATCTATGCTTTCAATATTTTATGATATAATTTGATTATTATATCCTTTCTTTCTTCTTTTTATTAATATATATATATATATATATATATTCTCCTAATAAAATTATAACCTATATTATTTTAGGTCTTTATTATATATAATATTCAACCTATTTTAATGTAGTTAATATTAATTTATACATAAGCTATATTAATGTAGAATTTATATATATTATTTCTATTCATATCTTATACTATTGTAGGTAATATTTTATCGATAAATAAATTAACCCACATTATGTAGGTAATATATTAATTTATATTATAGGTTATTTTATTTTTTAGTTCTCCTTTAATATATATTTTTTATATATTAATATATATTATATAAATTATTATGATTTTATCTATTTATATTAATATATATTATAGGTTATATATTATAATCTTTTATATTTTAACCATATATTTTTTTAATTTTAATTGAATCATTTATTTATTTTTTCAATTTATATATAATTTTTTGGTAATTGTTCATCAATCATTTTGTTATATAATTCATCTTTATAATTTACTTAGAGTTATTTATTAATTTTTTGAGACATTTAACCTTTAACCCTTTTTATCCATTTATTTGTGTTATATCATATTACTATATTATTCATTATTCTATTATATTTTCATTTTTTTTTTCCTATTCTCACTTTTACTTCATTTTTCAATCTCCTCCCTCCCTACCCTCTCCCACCACTTAACTCTTCTTAAGGTAATTTCTATAATCATATTCTTCATTATCTTCTTCCTTTGATGAATAATTGAGAGTGGTTTGAAACATCGATTCAAAATATCATGCATAGTTTAATCCAGAAGTTAACTCTTTTTAAGGTCATTTCTATAATCATATTCTTCATTATCCTCTTCCTTTGATGAATCATTGAGTGTGGTTTGAAACATCAATTCAAAATAGCATACATAGTTTAATCTAGAAGTGTTTACTATATCATTCACATAATTTGGAAAAATCATACCATCTATAATCATTGTTTTGTTAATATTTAACAATTATTGATTTGAATGAAGAGATATAGTTACACTTGTATCTACTACAAATCAAACCTAATAATTTTTAAAATATAATTTTTTTTATTTTTTAATATATATATGTATATGAAATTAAAAAAAAATCATTTTTTTATATAACAGTTTTATATTAATGTGTAATGCCCCACCACGCAACCCTAGAGGAAGTTGCAATTCACTGCTTAAATGCACCAATTTTTTTTTTTGTTTAAGTACAAATAACATGTAAGATGAATACACATTTCCAACAACCTCTAAGGCCATGAGACAAGGATTACTTTAAAACCCAAACAACAACAAACATTAATATAAATCGAAACATTAATCACTTAAGGAAATGAAACAACATACATTCCATACAAGATAACTTACAACGAAGGATAAGAAATACCAAAAGATTTCAATTAAAAATATTTAAACAATAAGGTTACTACACTCATTCCCTAAATGAGGTAATTCCAAAGAGCATAATTACAAATTACAAATTCCACCTCGATGACAAATGAGGGGTAAAAGAATATAAGATCAACTGAAAAGAACGAAGCCAGAAAAGCAACTACATCCAACGAGCTCTCCAATATGAAAGACTCGCCCCACAAGCAAGAGCAAAAAAAAACCAACAAAGGAAGGTGCACATTCCACCCAACCAAGTGAAACCAAAAGGCTCACCCCCCGTGCTAGGAGATAGTAACAAGGATTTCCTACACAAGACCATCTACCTCTAGACACAGGCTAGCACAACTGAACTGAAACAAGAACAAATACCACATCACTTCACATCGTGGTTACAATGCTTCTAGAGTACAAAATCGAGTACAATCACTATACAAAATAAACCAACGGTACAACACCATACCGACTGCTGTCATAGGAGGAGTGTCATCACAAAGGTTGCATTGGTTATCCAATGGTGTTCTTCCTAGGTCCCGGCCCCCCTCTAGGGATATCTTGGTAACCTCTCACGAACCTGGCGCCATATACACACCATAGCAAAATCAATTATCTTTCGAGAAGAAAAGATAATGATCTTGCCATTCTAGGCCTTCCCCACTCATCTCAAGTCTCGTACAAGCCATTGAGCTAATGAGCGAGGCTAAATTATCTTATTAATGTTCAAAGCTACTCTCTCCCTAGTAAGTTATTTTAATTTTCACTTAATTAACTGACTCTCACACGAGTTATCCTGGAACCACTTTGGGCTCGACGCTCGTTTGAAAGCCACTCCCCTATCGACAACACATAACTCAACCACATGCCAAGGGTAGCCAATGCACTAACACTTATCACACACAATCAATACACCTCAACAAGTAACACATCACTACAGATGTACAAAACTGAAACCAAAGTGTGCACTACCCAAGGCTAACACAAGGTTGACTAGGGTATATGCAGGATCATGGTGGGCCAAAAAGTGGCAATATGATGGGTATGTGGCTGACAACTTTATTTTTACCCAAAATTGATGAAATGAAAAGGGTTTTAAAGGAGATTCTAAGCTTTCCACCAATATAAATTATGCTTTACTTTGAATTTAATAAGTAATTATTACTCATTTTCTATTCAAATTATGACTAAAGTCTTGATTGATAGGCTGAATGAAAAACATCTATAACTTTCAAATGGTATCATATTTTTTAATCCAAAACATGTGTCACATTCTATGATTTGCATACTATAGGATTAAAAAGAAAAATTGAATTTCATGAATTTTTTACCAAGTTAAGGTGGTCAAACATACAAGTTTTTATATTTTTAAAATTTGTAATAAAAATTCATAATTAATTATTTAATTGGAAAAAAATTACAAAAAAATATGCATCACATTGGGACATGATTCCTCTACTTATATATAAAATATTATAAAAAATATTATCGTTTTACTGGTTAGGGTGGTCGAGACACCTACTTCTTATTTTTTCCTTGAAATTTAAGTACTATTGCATTGAAATTTCAAATTTTCACCAAATAGATTTCTTTTTTCTTAAAACAAACCTAGTAGTTTAGAAACTGCATTCAATTTTCTATAGATTTTGTTCTTACATATTTTTGAAATAATATAGATAACTTATTCAAATTTTTACGTCAAGTTTCCTAACTCTGATTTTTCTAATTTTTTTTGCCACTTAAGGGCCTGTTTTTTCCATGATGATCCTGCACATACCCACTAACATAATGATAACCCACATAACAAACTGAAAACACGACTCAACCTTTAATCACAAGGTCACACAACCCATATGAAGAACTAGGTTTCCACTGATACAAGTCTCATGCACTACCCAAGAAAGACAATAACCAATCACAAGGGCAACAACATCATCTCAAGAAACACAACTGGAAGACTTACATGATCAACAAGAAATGACTTAAAGTCAACAATCATATAATCACACGTTCTTTAAATGTCTAAAGATGTAATTGTGGAAAAAAAAAATTTCTCATAACACGGAAACCAAAGTGCATATCAAAGGTTGACTCATGTACAACCACCTATACCAATAATGAACCCCTATCTGGAAGGCTTTCAAGACATTCTCTCTATCCCACCAACATCGAAGATGAACAATCAAACACTGAAAACATTTCAAACACTTAAGTAAGCTAATGTTCGGATTTCCTAAATCCAATCAAACACAGTTTCCATCACTTGCAATCATCCAATCAATAAACTTATTTCTTTTCACAACATAGAAATATTCAAAGAACAGATCATTTACTCTAAATTTCACAACTGTATTCCAATATCAAGACATTTTAATAAATAACATCATCGAATTAGAATTAAACCAATCAATAAACTTATTTCTTTTCACAACATAGAAATATTCAAAGAACAGATCATTTACTCTAAATTTACAATTAGATTTCCTAATCAAGCCATTTTAATAAATAAAGCCATTTGACTAAAATAAACAATCATTTCTCTAGTTTCATGATCATATACTATAAATGAAACCATTTGTTTAACAAAACATTTAGATTAAATAATAAGTAGATCAATTACATCACACAAGAAATTAAGTAATTAATTAACCTTATCCGCACAACTCAATAGTAACTCAAGGCACGTTGACAACTTTAAGGGGGTTCAAACCAATAGTATATTTCGCTTTCCCAATTACATATTTTAATAAAATTCAACCTTGAAAATGAAAACACTTGAACATTTAAAATCTACCTTTTTAAAATAAATCATTTGACTATTAAAATTCCACGTTCTAAATAAATCCTTTGAATATAAAATCCACTTTTTCTTCTACTACGTAACAAAATCTTCTTAAGATAGTTTATGTTTGAATCTATCCCTTAAATTTCATTTGTCTCAATTATCCGTAATAATCAGAACCAAATTATAAATAAATCCAACATTTGACAATAAAGTCATCTGACTTGAATAAAACATTTGTTAACTCTAAGTTTCACTAATATATTCAAACTCAAGATATTTTAATATTTAAATTAAATCACTTAATCCATATTGCAACATAGGATAATTACTCAATTAAAATCAATATTTCCAATAAAACATTAGATTTTCTAAATTCCACTCAGCCTCAATAGCACGACAATAATCATCTTTAAAATCCTTATGATTTAACATATATAAACTGTCTTAAATATACATTTAAATAATTGCTTAAAATCAATTCTTTTAAGATTTACGACTATTTATTAAAACATCAATTTCCTTCAACTGTAATAATCACATAATCAATTTAAAATTTCTATTTACTATTTAACATTATTTTAATATGTCAAATAAAATATTATTTTATTTGCATATAAATAAATTATTTAAATATAAATTTAAACTCCCATTTAAAATTTCCATATAACAAAATTTGTTTAATTAAAAATATTATATATATATATATATATATATTTTAATAACATATACATATTATATATATATATATATAATATTATAAAATATACATATAATATAAAATGTATATAAAAAGAAATATAAACATAAAAAAAATTATTTTTTTATTTTTTTAAATTCTAAGGGCCGAAGCCCTAGTCTCCTCAAGGACCGCGCAGCCCAAACAGGGGACGCAGCCCCTGTGTGGGCTGCAAAGCCCCCAAACACCCACGTGGGGGTTGCTGCCCAACAACCTCCCCCACATGGGGACGCAACCTGTTTGGGCTACGCTGGGCACAGCCACCATAGGCAGCTCCTCCACTGGGGCTGTTGTGGGCAGTGCCCACCCCCACAATCATTTAAAAAAATAAATTTTATTTTTCATTCACATAATTTCGTTTAAAAACAAAAAAAATGTTTTTGATTATCACAATTTCGTTTAACAACGAAAACAAAAAAAATCAAAACTCTATTATGGTAAAACCCAGAACGAATCTCACACAACAATCTATTTAAAAAAATAAAAAAATCTTTAAATAAAGGTTTCCAGCCTACACAGATTTTATATGCAAAGTATAACTGGTTATTGACATGAATATATCATTCCACAACCCAAATTG
The DNA here is from genome assembly GCA_007258455.2 of Sequoia sempervirens. Lineage (NCBI taxonomy): Eukaryota > Viridiplantae > Streptophyta > Pinopsida > Cupressales > Cupressaceae > Sequoia > Sequoia sempervirens. The sequence continues at coordinate 54,014 of VDFB02231885.1, forward strand.
GGAAAATTTTCTTGAGAAGATTGAGAAGAAGAAATTTAAAACACAAAACAAGAATAAAACCTTATTCAAGAGCTTGAAGAACAAATTGGTGTGGGATCCTTTGCTGTTTCCATTATTTTCCAATCTCCTCCCAAGATCTTCATCCTTCAACCAAGATTCAATCCAAAAAAAAATCCAAAAATCCTCTTCTCATTATTTTGCAACCCCATTCTCCATTCCAAAAACCCCCGAAAGAAATATATTCTCCCCCAAATTTCCAAACTCAAATTCAAATCCACTTCAAATTAAATTTCAAATTCACATTCAAATTCAATTCAAATTAAATTGCAAACTCAAATTCAATTCTAAACTAAAATTCAATTCTAATTTCAAATTCAAATACAAATCCCAAATTCAAATTTCAATTCAAATTCCAATCTTCTCGAAATATCTTTTCCCCAAATTAGTCAACTATTTCTGAAAATATCTTTTCTACCCCAAAGTCAGTGCATTGAAAACATTTGTATTTTTGTAATAACTTAAAACAAATCTCCAAATTTCTAAATAGAATTCAACATATTTTAAAACCTTCTTTTCACACAAACTAATTTAAATCTTTTAACACTTTTAAGTCAAGGAATAACTTAAATTAATTCACACAATTAATTTAATTAACCAATAAAATAAATCTAATGCAATATTAGATTATTTTATTAATTAAATTAAATTAATTAATACAGTAATTAACATTCCTAACATTACAACCAAAAGTATTTAGTCAACAATTAAGCAACATAAGCCATTTAACTTGAATTTAAATAAAGAAAACAGAGACATGGCAACATAACAACCAACCCAACTACAACCCGACGACACATTGTGACTAGGGTGACGACTTGACACAGAAAACCTAGCTACTATCTCCCAATAGATTTTTGTTGGTCAATGGACACGCTCAAACTTGGAAACCAGGTGGAGTCGATGTCATGTACCTACCAACCTGCAGCAAAGTGCATGTCAAACATGCATATATACATAATATGATCAAACACACCATGAAGAGGAAATCTCAGAATCATAGGGCACTTGCAAGCGAGTGATACAATCCCATCCCCTTCACCAATACAATGTCTCTAACTGACGCATCTAACATCAAAGATATGATCAATAGAATGAAACATCATTTTATCAAATATCTTCTAAGTTACTCCAAATTATGTCATAAAGATAACATCAGGATAACATCACATCAAAATATAACATCCACATTGTATAACAATTGCAATCAAAAGCAACCTAGTTCCAAAGTCAAAGCATAATCAGACACAATCATAATAGGGAAGAACAATTCCGATCAAAGAGCCAAAACGGAGGCATGTTACATAATGTAAGAGAAGAAACATTGCCAACATGTAATATCTAACTTTTAATGAATTTTAGTATATATTATATTTATTTTATCTATAAAATTTATTTAATATATAATAATTCATAATATAACATTTATTAAATATTTTATTTATTTCAAAGTTAGCAATTAAAATTAGGTTTATAATTATGGATAGTGTTACGATCATAGTTAGGATTAGAAATAGGTCTAGGATTATGAAGGGAAATCCGGGGATGGCTGAAAGTGGAGGTGTGTTAAGGGACTCAAATAGTAACTTTACAGCGATTGTGGCCATTTCCCTAGGTCATCAAACCAACCATGTGGTGGAGGCTATAGGAGCTTTTCAAGTTTTAAAGTTAGGTCATAATTTGAATATAAAAAATTTATGACTTGAAGGGGATTCTAAAACAATCATTGACTGTCTCCTAGGTAGGATCCCCCCTCTTGGTCGATAAAGAATTGGATTGATGAAGCAAAGTCTATTCTAGAAAAGTTCGATAAAGTTAAAGTCTCACATGTCTACAAGGAAGCTAACAGTGTGGCAGATTACTTTGTGAATGAGGGGGTAAAAAGGTAAGGATTGAACATGTAGAATTCTAGGGATTTGAGAGCTAAAGTCAGGGCCTTACTAGATTGTGATTTATGCATGGGAAAGAGGAAAATATATAAATAATGATTAAAGGGAAAAGGGATAAGTACATCAAAATAAAGAGATTTGATGGGGTCATGTCATATTACTTAGTTGGGAAGAAAAAGTGACACACTTTGTGGGTTCATTGGAATGGCTGTGTAAATTTGCAATAGGTGCTCAGCACTGGTAGAGTCTACAACAAGGTGCAAATGAAAATGGGGGGGGGGCAGGAAATGAGTTGAGCCAAATAGCTACAAGGTGCACATGAGGAATTCTAAGGTCTAGAAGCAGGTTGTAAGAGGTGGTTTGGTTCCATTTCTAGAAAACCTTCATGGGCTTGATACTATGGCCACAAACTATTTTGAGAAGAACTGGAACAATGGTGAAATAATCCTCTTTGAGAGAAAGGTGAAATTGGATGAGAAAATTATAGGGGAGGGGACTGGAATGTCCATTGAGGGTGTGAAGTTTAATCATGATAGAAGGTTTTCTAACGAGGCAGTAATCAAATTCCCTAAGAAGGAAAAGGAGAAAAAGAAATTGGTCAAAATTTCCAATAGCTATTTTGAAATTGACACCATCAAGGCCCTATGGAGAAAGGTGCTTTGTGTCATAATGGAGTATATTACCCTTGACGGGAGATTCACTAGAGTTTATGGTCATCATTTTTCTATTATTAACCACTTCCGCCATAAGGTACATATTTCTCTGCCTCATTATCTATTCTATTCATTGAGCAATAGCCTTGAGGACCACAAGAAAAATCCCAGGAGATACCCTATTCTTCATCTTGGTCTTATTAGGTTAATATATGAACACTATCAAAGCCTGTTGATTTTATCCAAACTGGTTGCCTCCACAACATCTGAGGACTATGATATGGATAGTGGGGGTTCAGAGAATTAGCCTAACCAAGAGAGAATTGTTGAAGCGTACCCATCCTCTTTGCTATCTGGTAAGAAAACCCAGCCTAGAAAACCCCAGCTTGCTAAAGCTAACCCTAAGACCTACCCTAACTACCTAGTCCCCTTAAAGAATCCCACACTTAAGGGCTCCCCTGCCAATAAATTGGTTTCCTACTATGCGAACTCTCTAGAGGATAAAGCTGAGAACCCTGAAGTTAGCAAAAACTCTATGTCCTCCCCTCCTACCTCTTTCAGAGTTGATGTTACCAAATTTCCTAGCTCCCCCAATCTGGATGATGTTAACCTCATTTTAGACCAGGTTTAGTCTGGTGATATTCTTGCCTCTGCCAGAAATGGCATTGGTGACATTTTCAAGGTTTTGAAATGGGCCTATCAAGAAATTAATGATCTCAATCATAGAAATAGGGTTCTGAATAGAAAATCAGAGGAACTGAAATTGAAGCTAGCCGCTTTTAACAATGAAGAAGGAAAATGAAAAAGGAATAGTACTAGAGTAGAGAAGGTAACATTGAGGAAAAGTATAAAACTCTAGAAGCTGAAATTATCAAAATAAAAAATAACATGAAAAGTGTTGTTGAACAAAACCATAAAATGGCTAGGCACAACACCATCATCATCAATGAAATGACTGAAAAGTTCAAAAGGTTACAACAGGGCTCGCTAGTTGTTGACCTGGAAGAGGACAAGGATAAAAGCAAGAACGAGGACTAAGGTATATCAAAAAGGACCCATGCCAACCTTAAGAGGAAAGCGCCTCCTACTACCCAGATGGTTTAGATTTTAAAAAGGGGGGTTCAGGATATGCACGATTTGGAAGTTGAGACTGCAGAAATATTAAAGGCCCAAATTTAGTTGTTGTTGGCATTTTGTCTGGTTTTTTGGGTTCTATGGCCTTCGTTGGATTTTTTGGTGGCTATGGCTTTGTCTTTTTGTTGTTTTCTTGACAACCTTTCTACTTATGGTGTCTTTGACGATCTTATCTTATGTTTGTAAACTTTGTGGTTTTGGGTCCCTGTAAAACCCATTTTTTCCTCTTTCAAAAACTAAGTAACAATACTAAAACACTATACTTAAAAAAAAAATCATTTATTTTTATTCACATTAATAAAGTACTAGCCACTATGTGGCACTTGTTTAGTATAAGAAATCACACATAAACCAATTTAAAAAACAATAGTAATCCCATTCTTTGACAAATGGAGACCTCTTATAAATTCATGGAGATGTGTTCTTGTGCTCTAAAGATAACTATTGGTAGTATTTTCTATACCAATTTTTTTTATGATGATTATTTCTTGCTTTATGTAGAAAAAAAATATCATCTTATGAATATGATGATAGAACATTTTACATTTTTTCCTATACACTTAGCCTTGTAAACAATGTATCATATTTTATTTCAAACCAAAATAGTGATAAAATATAAATTTTGTAAATCATGCATTGAGGATATTATTCACCATATGCAAGGAAAGTCATAAGTTCTAGAGATAGAATCATGAACCCAACTATTTAGTTACCCCTCTTATGTATTTAATAACCAAATGAAACTATTATCTTAGTTTTGATTATTATTGTAAGTATTGGATTTTTATATAATATATGTGAGCAATGATTGTTTACCATAAAATTGGGCTTCCATTGAATACTTTCTTAAAAAAAAAAAAATATGCATTTCTTTATCATATATACAATAATTGAAAACATACTCTTGAAATATATTTGAATGATAATAAATAAGCCAACCTTCCTGAATTAGACAATTTATATGGTATAATCTCTTATGTGTATGGTTTCACATTAAATAGTAGTTAAAACTTAAGAAGTTCTAAAATAAACATATTTTAATATTTTATTTTAATTCATGTTGTTAATTTGTTGTGTATAATTTAAGTATTTATCAATTTTTGAATTGTATAATGCATATGTCTTTATAATTTTATATGAAAAATTAAAGTATTGAGAGTTTCTTATGAAGCTAATTTATTGAATCATAATGGAAGACTTAGGTTGCTCTAAAATACATTATAATTCTACTAATCCATTCTCAATTTTAAAATTTACCTTCATAAAATTTCAATATGTATCTTTCTTCGTATTTGAATAAAAATAAATTGTTAAATTCTCATGAAAGTAACATCTTTCACATACATATATGGATTCAAAATGAATTCATTGCAAAAAGGAAAAAAGGAACATCCACATGTTCATTAATCCTAAACTTAACTTTATACTAACTGTGCTAACCTCTATTTCTACTCATTACTTCATCTAATTCAAATAACAACAATTACAATGATCATATGTGACTAATGTGAGTTTTCCTAAAAAATTATTTGAGGTTAAAGTTGACCCATTCTAATAAAAATAAAAAAGCACTAGCTTATCTCTTCTTTATTTGAATCTTGATATGTAATTTTTTGTAAACTCATTAATATTGTGAACCTCATTGTTGCCCAAGAATCATTTCTTATGTATAAGAGTGTATATAATTCCCTTACCCAAATCAAAGATACTTTCTACTTTCCTTCAAAAGATGTATTATTATCTTTGTTCTACTCAAATAAAATAGACTCCCCCTTCCTTTCCTTTAAAATTTGTACTCTACTCTTTGATCTTATAAAGATGTAATTTTGAATATAATTTACAATACTTTTTATTTTCATGATTATCAATTATTTATATATTTATTTTTATAAAAAAATTAATATTGAATTATATACCACTTCATTTATCTTATATTTTTAATTAAAAACTCTTTATATTTTATGAGCATATAAGGAGGATAATGCAATCATCATCTTCTCCATCTCAACATAATATAGTCTTCTCTTATATTTCCTAACATCACCAAATTCCTTATATGGGTATCATCACCAAGTCCCTTAGATGGTTGTGGGTTTTTTGTAATATGCTTTATTAAAATTTCAAGATCATGCAAATATTACTTCATTTTGAAAGACCTATTATATTTTTTTTCTATAAAAATTTACATTTTGAATTTCTTTTTATTTATAAATATTTTCAATTAATAAATAATTTCTTCTTATAGCCTGCATGAGTAGTGGACTTGGCTTGGGTTGTGGGTTTGCTCCCCATAGGTTTCGAGTTCGACTCCCGCTTTCGGGCTTAACCAACGGACCGACTTGTGGGTTGTTGTGCCCACCCACAAGGGATTAGTCTCACCTTAGCTTTCCCATGTATGCTGGGCTAGGTTGCAAGGATTCCCTTGTAGCAACAAAAAAAAATCTACTTATAAAAAATATAATAAAAATTATTCTTAATTAATTAAATAAGACATTAGTTAGTGGTATTTTCTATTGACTATTGAATGGACATAACTTTTTCAAACTAAGTAAATGAATTATTAATTTATTTAGACCTTGTGAAAGATTTTTTTTTTTATTAATTTAATGCAAACTAAAATATCTATGAAATTGGAATAAATAATGACCAAATTTCTCAATTTTTATAGTACTTTCATCTAGATGAAACTTTTTCTTGACCTAAAATTTTAATGAGAGTTGAATTGAGAACATCTTGTTAGCAAGCATTAATATGAATTTCTTTCTCAACTCTTTCTTTATTCAAAGATTGTTTTAGAAAAATCTAGATTTAAATGAGATCTTCCATGAACTTTTCTAACATATCAATTTATTTTATATGGATTGGGGGATGCTATTATCTTCAACTTTTCTAAACCCTTCTTTAGAATTTCCATTCTTCTTCATCAATGATGCTTCTCACTTATATTATATTTTTCAATATATGTATAAATCTAAGATAACTAACTCATCTTCTTCACTTGTAATAATATTTTACTATCTACAATTAATACGTATTTTTTAATATAATAAGAAAATTTCATAATAAAAGAATATATATTCTAATATTAATATGTTTTTTAATTACCATATATATGGCACGATCTTCTTGCTTTATTACACTTCCACTCATAATTACTTTACAAATTATCTTTAAACATACACTTTCTTACTACATTCATATGTATAACTCTTTAGAAAACTTATCCATGAATTAATTAATAAAGAAATAAGTATTATGATTTCATCAAAAGATATATATGAACAAGCTCATTAGGAATGAATCTCACTATTGACCTAAAATATAGATATTTTTTTGCTTAAATATGGATAAAACTACCGTATACATCAACAAAAAATAACCACAACACTTTCAAAACTAACATGACATAATTGAATATATAATGAAACATCCAAAACTACAATTACACAATTATAACTAATAAATATAATTAAATATTACTACATATTTAAATGTTATAAAAGTTAAGAATTTTTAGATGATTATTCTTAAAACATCATCTAATTTAATAAAAATATAAAAAAAATATAAAAATAAAACAATGACCATCAAGAAATATAATATTGTAAATAAAACACCTTTCTCTCTGTACCTCTCGATGAGGGTTGAACAATTGTAGCTGCAACAATTAGAAATGTTGCTTACCAAAATAGAATGTGAGTAATAACTTACTAACCTAAACATATTACTTTTCATGATCCCAATTAGATTTGAAGAAATGTTAGTGGCATAAAATGGAACATACTTAGATTATCTCTCTATGCATTCTACAAAAGAGATTGTTTGAAATTAAATTTGGGTCCCAGTTGGGACCAAGCATAGAATTTTATGACAAAATGGGAAATAGTACATAGTATAGATGCCACAAAGCCATAAACACAAGAACATCTGACATCTGTGGAAGTAATGTTAAAGGAAGAAAGGTTCAGGACATCTTTAGATCAGCATAGTACATCATGCTTGGGTATAATCAAGATATCTTCAACAATACAAAGAGAAAGAGATCATCTAAGCACACTTATAAAACTGTGCACTTATCGAGTGCTTTTGTGGGGTAACTATTTTGACACTGGTTGAGAGTAGGTAGGGAATCATCATTTCCTTTTGTGTTTGGAAAATGGATTTCCTTATAACCAACCTCTTGAAAGCTATTGTGCAAAAGATTGAAGTACTTAATTACAGTCCGCTAAGTGGGCCCCCAATTATAGAAAATTTATTGGAATGAGTGTAGGGTATTGCTCAAAATTTATTAAGGGTAAAATATGCAAAAATTAGACTAATACTTTTGTATGTAGAATAAGTGTACAATAATGGTAATGGTAATGTAATGTGTATGCTAACATACTAGTATTATTATTATTAATGCCATTATTACAAACAAACATCTATCATGTGTAGAAAAATACATATTGATTAAAGGATATAATTACATCTCAATTATTCAAGATGATATATATGACAATGTAACACAATCATGCATACATAAGCAAAAAAGAAGGAAATATATCTAGATTCATTCAATTTCTTTATTTTTAATTAGATGATGTATGATTTAATAAGAATTAAATTTACATGAATATATCACACTATTCTTGATTCATTATCTTCATTATTTAGTTTCAAAGCATAAACCTACTAAAAGTAGAATCTAACATAGTACACAATGTGTTCTAGTTGATTTTTTTCCATAACCATGATAATAATAAAAATATAGATATAGGTGATTTGATCAACACATTACACAATAATAAGATGGCTCATTACTTTAACCTAGATATCCATTAACATACTTAGGTTAAGAAATAGAATACAAAACCCTAACACATGAAATCTTCTCTAATCCCTATCGTGATTAGAGTCACTTTATTCATTTGTTCCTATTCTAATGCAGAGGGTACTCCCCTCTCAAAAAATAGCTCACACTCACAATCCTCCTGGCCAATCAACTTAAAAAGAATACAAAAAAATGAAACAAACAAATAACCAAAGAACTCAATTTTATTTGGCATTCTTCATCAAACAGAACTACAAAACAACAATTACACTTATTGGTTCTCAATGGCCTTTGTCAGGGAAAGTATGTCTTTCCCCTACCCCTTCAAATGTTCCTCTCTCTGCTATGATACCCCACAATATGCAAACTCCAACTCACTCTTTCCTATATGTTGTTGCCTTCTCCAATTAGCCTCTATGCAACACATATTTCCTACTTGGTTGTGCATTTTATTTAATCAGAACTGAAAGTAGATTTCATACACAACTCCCCCCCTTAAGTCCTCTTCTCTCTTGCATTCTCCAATATATTGTTGGAATGGTATGACATTTAATTATTTTTCTAACCATCCTATTACTCCTAGATTAGAACAACCCCATGGGTCTATCTATGCATACTTATTTTGTTTCAAACATCTATTTATGAATAGTTAAACCCCTTATTATTCCCTGTGAACAACATCCAACCACTACCCTATGCACCTCCCTTTTTTGAAAAATTCTATTGCAATTACTGATTATTAATATCCTATCTCTATAGATTATTTGATTGCTGAAAATTAATTCACGACAAATATTGAAAATAGCACAAATACAATCTCGCATATAAAATCACAGGAATGGAGAAGAACATATACAAATCAATGAACATAATATTTTTGGACAATTTGTCCCTAGAAAATCCCCGAAGGGAAAACCAGTTAAGAAGATGAGGAATTTTTATTAAACTTCAACAAATCAAGAGTTACATAAATTGCTTGCCTCTTACTGGTAGAACTCTGGCAATAATTTTCTTCTCTTAAAATTCTTCCCTCAATTTCTCTTGTTGAAATTCCATTGTTGTTGTCCCCAACGCTATCACTACACAATTGCTATCACTACAAATTTGTTTGCTATCATTTCAAATATTTGTCAAGTGTGTGTTCTTAAAATGCTCATTGATCGCATTTTATAATATTCTTATTGAGCAACTAATGGCCATGATTTAATCTCAACCAATGGCTAAGATTATTTGAACTCTAACAAACACTAACTAGCTAGTTTCTATAAGTCTTTAGAGAAATCAATTAATTAATTAATCAATATTCTTGGATTTGGAGAAACTTGTCCAAGCTACATAAATTAACACTCCCTCTTAGTGAGGAACGTGTTCTGCATGACACCCAACTTATCTCTAAAGAAGATGAATTTCACCTTCCCTAATGTCTTTGTTAAAATGTTTGCTACCTACTTATCTATAGGTATATATTATAGTTGAACAATCCTTTGTTGTACACAATCCCTAATGAAGTGATACTTGATGTCTATATGCTTAGACTTGTTGTGAAACACCTGATTCTTAGATAATCTGATGCAACTTTGGTTGTCATAGTGTATCGCAATAATCTCAACCCTCTGACCAAACAAGGCTACCAACAAATTTCAAAGCCACATAGCCTCACACATTTCCATGCTAGCTACTATTATGAAATAACTTGCACAATAGAAGAATATGATATGAAATATGCTGCAAATACTTGATAATAACTGAGAATAACAAGCCACTTCGAGGGGGAAAACCTCCAAATATCTCTAATGAGAACACACTTCACAACTTGATGATGAAATAAGACTCACAACCTCCTATATATACCTATTTATGCCAAGGATATCACCTAGGCCGACTTAGACACACCTATATAAGACTTAGGCTGACCTAAATAACTAAATAACAATATACTAATAATAATATGGCTTAATAGAGAGTTAAGATAGCCACAAGCCGACTATTCATAACCCAATGTACACTAATATGAAGGGCATAGCAACTACTATGTATTATGCTTCTGCAGAACTCAAATCCATAAACTTCTACTTCCTATTGTACCAAGAGAAAACTCTTGATCCCAAACTAAAGAAACACCCTGAAGTGATTTTTCCATATGTTGTACTGCCTCTCCAATCTACGTCAATGTAGCCTATCAACTTGATACCATCACCTTGAGCATATATGATACCATACTCAATTGTACCACACAAATATCACAACGCATGCTTTTTTTCTATCCAATGCACTCTCTTGAGCTCAACTATGAACCAACTAAGAGAGTTTACTACAAAGGATATATCTAGCCTAGTGTTGACCAAATACATGAGAGATCAAATCAACTATCTGTATAGGTGGGGTCTACATCCTTCTCCCTGGATGATTCTACCTTCTTCCAATTCATGATCATAGGTGTAGACATGGCTCTACAATCCTCCATCTCGAACCTCAAGATTTTGATGTAATATTTGCCTTGTCTAAGGAAAATATCTCCATTTGTCTGCCACACCTCCATGCCTAGAAAGTAGTGCATAAGCCCCAAACCCTTCATCTCAAACTCTGTTGCAAGGTCCCTTTTGCACTCCTCTATGACCCCCAGTGAACCTATTAAAAACAAGTCATCCACATATAGAACTGAACTGAAATTTTTTGTAAATAGGGCTCTCTTACACCTTTAGGGTTTTCAACCTAAAAGGAGAGAGATACAAAACTTTAACAATTCACTCAAGAACAAACCCTTTAGATTCCAATGGAAAGGAGAATGAAATGTGTCAAAGGGGATTTTCTAAGTGGTTGAAAAATTGGTAAAAGGGGTTCACCATCAAGTAGAAACTTGTAAAATGCAAAATGTTTGAAAACACACTGTGATATGGAAAAAGACCAAAGAATGCATATAGAATGTAATAGAAGATTATGAAATTGAAAGTGTGCAATTGGAAACTGGAGAGGGATGGAATGGAGCTTTTGAATCCTAAAATTACTACTTTTTAGGCCAACTAGGACTCATATGACAAGCTGGGAGACTTAGTCCTGCTTCGGGCAAACAATGTCAGAACAAGTTTTAGACAATGGGTACTCAAATATACAAAAATATCTGATAGACTCCTATAGTGGGACTCATTTGCCACCAAAGGTGAATCAGTCCACTTTCAGATTTCTAGAAATTCAAAAGTGGAATTTGTAGCCCTCAATCTGCTTTTGTGGTCCTGGTTTAGATCCAAGTTTGAAACTGTTGAATTTGACCTATAGGTCTTCTCCAAGTCTTTTTTGCAACTTTGACAATCTTGAATTCCTCTGACAACTTGATGACAACTTTTCCAATCTTTCTCCTTGTGAAATCTACAACCTAGCCTTGCAAATCAGACATAAAGAGAGGGAAAAATTGTTGTGGGGTTAGTGAATAGGGGTTTTCCTTGGTCAAACACCTTGTTGGTAGTTAAATCCTTGAAATAGAATGAAATGAAATGGAGAATGATGAATGAAAAAATAATGATGTTGAAACTCACCAAACCATAGAAATATGGTGTTTCAAACATGTAAATGGTGGCTCCAATGGATGTGGACTTGAACTTTAGCTTGTTGTTGATTGATCTTGAATGAAGCACTTGCTTGAATCACACAATCCTACATCACAATTGTTAGCTCTAAAAAAACATGATGCAACTAGTCTTTGGCATGATGATTGATGCTTGAAAAATGCTCTTGAAAGCTTGATAATCTACCCTTGAAATTCCTTGAAATCTCTTGTAAATGATCATATACTCTTTTGAACAAAATTATTAAATACTTGAATGCTTGGTATGAAAGTGAGAGAAATAAACTTGTATTTACACTCAATTATGAAATAATTCTTCAAACTACAACACTATAGGTTGACCTCAGATCTTAGAGAATAAATACACACCAGAATTTTAAATTAAATTTGAATTTTGAGTTAAAGGGGACTCATTCGCCATCTTGGGAAAATGGGTCGCACCTAAGGGAACTCAATCGCCTAGAATGGCGAATGAGTCACACCTTAGGCATTTAAAGTGGGTTTCAAGATTTTTAAGTTTTAAGTGATGTTTGTCAGGATTATTCTCAAAACTACACCTAGATGAGGCCTACGAATGGAAAATGGGGCCAGTTAAAGCATAAGAAATCCCAATTATTAATGACAAGCCTAGAGAAATGTGAAAGTATATTACAATAGTTTACAACACTTAGCAAAAAGGCTTGGTAAATGACAAAAAGTGGTTAAATTTAGGTAAAATATATTATCAAGACATTAGAAAAGCATGAAATTGTGTTGCAACACTTTACAACACCTAGGTAAGGCACCATTAAAATCCTTTTAGTTCACAAGGGTCCAAGACCTAATGTGAATGTGTTACCACATTACAACATCAAATCAAGGAAACATTAAGCCAAAATTCACAAGAAGGACCCAAATGAGTGAAAATGTCCAAAGATCCATTTTTCTATGCTACATTAAGCCCCCACTTTAGTGAGAGGGAGAGCCTACTTCAAACTCACACCAAAGTAGACAAACATGTACATCAAGAGGGGTCCAAATGCACCAATGTTGGAAAGATGAGACAACAAAAATAAAGAGGGGTTATCAAGCCCCTAGGATCAATATCTCATGAGAAACCAACATTAGCAAAAAGGAGCACACATGAAAATGATATCAAGAGAAATGGTAAGGCCAATCATACAATGCCAAAGAAAAAGAGGAAAGAAACAAATGAAACAAAAGATTCAGATCAAGCTTTGATCATTTGTCCAACACGATGCGGATCAAATCTAGGCTAAAGAAATGCATACTCACTCTAAGGGGATGGAACCGATGTTTATCCATTAGGTGAGAAGGCCTAAAAGGGTGAGAAACATACACTCACAGTTGGTATGCACTTACACAAGGACACAAGTGGCTATGGGGAAAGTCATGCCTCAGATTAGGCTTCCCACTCAACCATATCAAAGTTATACCTTTAGATAAATTTAATAAGGAACCACACAAGAATGATTTTTGAGCTTCATGAGACAAGAAAAGCTTCATATGCTTGGAGCTCATGAATAAACAGGATGGTTCCATAAGCATACAAGTTGTGTTATGTAAGGTGGCTATATAACAACAAATACAAAATTCAACATGCAAAGAATGTTCAAAGGAGTCTTTCTTAGTTCATGTGAGGTATCAACTTAGAGAACATCATGCCTAATGTTTCCAAGAGAGGACCAATCAAAGAATAGAGGATTCACAACTTAGGGGATGCAGTGTGTCACACCAAGCCACCAAGAGGAATGCTATATTCTAAGATAGATCACGCTCATGAAGGACATCAAACCCAATGTCATCCACAAAGTGAAGAACGCATCATATGAAGCAAGAAGGCTGCACTAGGAACCATGAAAAGGAAAATGCAAAAGAATAATTTCAATGTATTTCCCCAATTTAAAGGAATTGCTAACACCATACTGTGAGCAATTACTTTAAAGTAGCAAATAAAAAATGCTAATAAGAAAGAAGAAATGAGAGAAAACTTGGAAATCCCTATACCAAGTCATATGTTTCTGAGTGAAGCTATGTCATGTAAAAGGAAAAGAAAGAGGTTTCCCCCAAAATGAAAACACCAAACACATAAGGGATCTATGGATTTGGGGTCAGTATGTTTGTTCCTGCAATGTTTTATAAGGAGCTCGGAAATGTCATCATTCCCCAAATAAACAAAGAACTAGAAGAATGACACAAAGAGAGAAAAAAAAAAAGCTTTTGGGTCAACATGGAAGAGACATAGGGTGTCTCAATGCCTTGTGTCGTCCCCAAAAGGAAGACATAAGAAAAAAAATAAAAGAGAAAATGAAAAATAATTCCTTTTGCGTTAACATGGAAGAGACATAGGGTGTCTTCACACCTTGCGTCATCCCCAAAAGTGAAAGATAAAAAAAAAGAGATGAATGATATAGAGAAGAATAAGGTACAAATAAAGGAATGTCATAAAGAGAGAGGACATCAAACATAACATCATGGGGGATCACATTATGCACATGCAATCACACAAAATAAAATGAAAAAGGAATAAGACAAAAAATTAGTAAGGAAAATGTGAGTCAACCAATGAGCAAGTCATCTACCTCCCTATCTTAGTCTATGTAAGAAGAAGGTAGACAAAAAACCCAAGGGACAACGACAATTGCATTACTAGGACAAGGTTGTCAAATTCTTTCTCCAATTGAGTGTGAGGAAAAAATGAGCCAAGGTAGGTGATGGGAAAGGTCATGTAATAGTGAGAAGAGGGAATTCTACAACTATTACATGACAAGGGGGTCTCGTTTAAGGGATTATTTCTATAATGTCAAATTGTTGAAGGATGCTTATTACAGTTCAACATTCATCAATAAGATGTCCATGGATCTTGTGATAGGCACAATACTTCATATTATCTTTATGCAATTTTCTTTTAGTGTGAGGTGGAATTTTAAGCTGACCTGTGTCTATAAGATGTTTCAATTGAAGTTCAATTTATGTTTGAGGATTATAGTGTGTTTTGTTGTTGCTAGATTCACCCTTTTCTCTAATGGAATAGGGAGGAGGAGGGCCTAAGGTGATCCTCACATATGAATTTGAACTAAATTCAATGAATTGAATGAAACATAAATTCTGCAAATAAAAACAAAAAAGTAATAGCAACAAACAAGAAGTAAGAAATTGAAGTGTAAATTCCAAAAAATGTAGTGAAAAATATATAGAGGGACTTATTCGCCCAAGGTGGTGAATGAGTCCACGTAATGATTTTTTTGAAAATTTTCAAAAAATTTAAACTGGATTTTATGTTTTTTATGTTTTCTGATGCAAATATGTGATGCAAATGGGGAATTTTACTATTTTTCAATGAAATTAAGTGCAATAATGAAAGCTAAATGAACTTTTCACTAATGCAAATTTTGAAACCCTAGAATGAAAGTTAAATAATCCAAAATGCAATGAAATGTTAATGAAAGCTAACTCTAGGATGTAAATGCACTCCAAATTAGAAAAATGATGCTCTAAATGCACGTTCACCAAAATGAACTGATTTTTTTTGTATATGGCGCTCTCAAGCACCTTTAGGGTTTTGGACCTAAAAGGAGAGAGATACAAAAACTTCAACGATTCACTCAAGAAAAAACCCTTGAGATTATAATGCAAAGGAGATTGAAATTTGTAGAAGGAAATTGTCCTAGCGGCTGAAAAATAGGTAAAAGGGGTTCACCACCAAGTAGAAACTTGGAAAATGTAAGATGTTTGAAAACACACTATGATATGTAAAAGGACAAAAGAATGCAAATATAATGTAATAGAAGATTATGAAATTGAAAGTGTGCACCTGGAAGCTGGAGAGGGATGGAATGAAGCTTTGGAATCCTGAAATTACTACTTTTTAGGCCAACTAGGACTCATATGCCAAGTTGGGTGACTTAGCTCCGCTTTGGCTAAACAGTGTTGGAACAAGTTTCAGACAAATGGGTACTCAAATCTACAAAAATCTCTGACAGACTCCCACAGTGGTACTGATTCACCACTAATGGCGAATTAGTCCATTTCTGAATTTCTGGAAATTCAAAAGTGGAATTTGTATCCTCATTCTACTTTTCTACTCCTGGTTCAAATTTGGGTCTGAAACTGTTGAATTCAACCTATAGGTCTTCTCCAAGTCTTGTATGCAACTTTGAAAATATTGAATTGCTTTGACAACTTGGGGTATGTGTAGGATCATCATGGAAAAACCAGGCCCTTAAGTGGTGAAAAACTCAAAAAAATTAGAGTTAGGAAACTTGACATAAAAATTTGAATAAGTTGTCTATATTATTTCAAAAATATGTAATAATAGAATCGATAGAAAATTGAATGTAGTTTCTAAACTATTATGTTTTTTTTCTAAAAAAAATCTATTTAGTAAAAATTTGAAATTTTAATGCAGTAGTACTTCAATTTCAAGGAAAAAGTAAGAAGTAGGTGTCTGTTTGACCACCCTAACCACAATAAAATGATAATACTTTTTTATAATATTTTTGATATATGTAGAGGACTCATGTCCAAATGTGATGCATATTTTTTTGTAATTTCTTTCCAAGTAAATAATTAATTATGAATTTTTTATTACAAATTTTAAAAAATATAAAAACTTGTATGTCTGACCACCTTAACTTGGTCAAAACTTCGTCAAATTCATTTTTTCTTTTTTTAATCCTATAGTATGTGAAGCATAGAATGTGACACATGTTTTGGATTCAAAAAATGTGATATTGTTTGAAATCTATATATGTTTTTCAATCAGCCTATCAATGAGGACTTTAGTCATAATTCAAATAGAAAATGAATAATAATTATTTATTAAATTCAAATTAAAGCATAATTTATATTTGTGGAAATTTGAGAATCTCCTTTAAAAACCCTTTTCGTTTCATCAATTTTGGTTAAAAAAAATTCATTAGCCACATACCCATCATATCGTGACTTTTTGGCCCATCATGATCCTACACATACCCCTTGATGACAACTTTTCCAATCTTGCTCCTTGAGAAATATACAAGCTCGCCCTGCAAATCACACAAAAAGAGAGGGAAAAATTGTTGTGGGGTTAATGAATAGTGGTTTGCCTTGGTCAAACCCCTTGTTGGTAATTAAACCCTTGAAATAGAATGAAATGAAATGGAAAATGACGAATGAACAAATAATAATGTCGCAACTCAGAAAACCCTAGCAATAAGGTTATACAAACAAGTAAGTGGTGGTTCCAATGGATGTGTACTTGAACTCTAGCTTGATGTTGATTGATCTTGAATGAAGCACTTGCTTGAATAAGAAAATCCTACATCACAATTGTTAGATCTAAAAAAACATGATGCAACTAGCCTTTGACATGATGATTGATTCTTGAAAAATTCTCTTGAAAGCTTCATAATCTACCCTCAAAATTCCTTGAAAGCTCTTGTAAATGCTCAAATAATCTTGTGAACAAACTTTCTTGAATACTTAAATGCTTGGTATGCTTGAATGCTTGGTATGAAAATGAGAGAAAAAAACTTGTAATTGTACTCAATTATGCAATAATTCTAAAAAATAAAACACTACAGGCTGACCTCAGATCTTAGAGAATAAAAACCTACCAAAATTTTAAATTAAATTTGAATTTTGAGTTAAAGGGGACTCATTGGGCGAATGGGTCCCACCTAAGGGGACTCATTCACCCAGAATGGTGAATGAATCCCACCTTAGGTATTTAAAGTGGGTTTTGAGATTTTTAAGTTTTAAATGATGTTTGTCAGGATTATTCTCAAACATACACCTAGATGAGGCATGTGGCTATAAAATGTGTCCAATTAAAGGATAAGAAATCCCACTTATTAATGACAAGCCTAGAGAAATGTGAAAGTGTATTACAACACTTAACAACAAGGCTTGGTAAATGAAAAAAAAGGGTTATTTAGGTGAAATATATTAACAAGACCTTAAAAAAGAGTGAAAGTGTGTTCCAACACTTTACAACACCTAGGTAAGGCACCATTAAAATCCATTTAGTTCACAAGGGCCCAAGACCTAATGTGAATGTGTTACCACATTACAACATCAAATCAAGGCAACATTAAGCCAAAATTCACAAGAAGGACCCAAATGAGCGTGAAAATGTCCAAAGATCCACTTTTATATGCTATAAGAACAAGAATGAGAATCTCACACCAAACCACCAATTAGTAGAAATTAGCATCCACCTCACTCTTCACGGAGCCCATTCCTTGCAAGTATCTATCAAAGCACTCATACCATGCTCTAGGAGCCTGCTTGAGTCCATACAAAGCTCTCTTCAATCTACACATGTGGGTTTCAGTGCTATGTGCTACAAAGCCCTCAGGTTGATCCATGTATACCTCCTCTACCAATTTGACATTAATAAACACTATCTTGACATCCATTTGATGGATATTCCATCCCATCTGTGTTATAAGTGATATCACAACTCATATAGAAGTATACCTAGCCACCAGAGTGAATATCTCCTCATAGCCTATTCCCTCCTTTTAAGAGAACCCCTTGGCCACAAACCTTTCCTTGTATTTCTCTATTCTACCATAGGCACTATGCTTGATCTTATAGATTCAACATTTTCCAACCACCACCCTATCTATCGGTCTAGGAACAACCTCCCACACATCATTCTACAGTATTGAGATATATTCCTCAACCATCACATCTCACCACACCTATTTTTGTGTAGCCTCTTAATAGCTGGAAGGCTTGCTATCTACCAACTAACTGACTAATTTCATATATTCATTATACCTAGCAAGTTCTCTCCACTATCTACTACTCATCCTAGGACCTCCCACAAACTCTTGAGTATCCCTATGTGTATGTTGAACCTCACGGTTCTTGCTGCCAACTATAGAGGATATAATATCAACCTCCATATCTTTTTGATGCATCTCTTGGATCTATTTCATTTTTTGCACCATACTCTATGAACTCTCAACACCTAAGCCCATGCTTGTACTAGTAACTATACATGAGCTTCACTTCCCCTGATCCAATTGTACGATCCTTGGGGCATCTATTGGTTAATCACTCTGATCATTTCCTTAAAATTCTATGGACCTCCTATATGCCTTTTCCTCCATGAACTTGACATCATACCTAACTATAATCTTCCTAGCCCCTAGAATAAATATCCAAAATTCCTTTGAGGTTTCATTGTACCCCACAAAGTACGAGGCTCTTTTTGCAATCTGATCTAACTTGGAATGTGTAGGCCCTGGAATGTGACAAAACTACAAATTCCCAAATATCTTGAAGTGGCTGACATCTGGATTCTTCCTTGAGAATACCTCCTCTAGTGTCATATTTCCCAATACCTTATGTGGAACCCTATTTTGTATGTATAGTGTCGTACTACATGCCTCTACCCATAAGTAACGTGGCATATCCTAGTCATACAACATATCCCTTGCTACCTTTGATATAGAATGATTCTTCCTCTAACCAACCCGATTCTATTGCGAGTTGTAAGGAATATTTCACTCTCTCTTGATTCCTTCCCTAGTACAGAACTCTTGGAACTCTTTCCCTTTGTATTCATCTCCATTGTCTAATTGAAGAACCTTTATCTTCTTGTTTGTCAAATTCTCCACAAGAGCTTTAAACTCTTAGACGTAGTTAAAGACCTCATCCTTGGTCTTCAAGAAGTATATTTAGATATTCTTGGATAAATCATCAATAAAATTAATAAAGTACTAATATCCTTTGAGAGACTTCATCGAAATTGGTCCACATATGTCTTAATGTACTAGATCAAGAACACCTTTGGATCTGGTGTCACTCCTTGTAAAAGATGCTTTTGCAAACTTCCCCAACACACATCCCTTACACACATCATCATGTTTTGTGCTCACCTCTATAACACCTGTCACTGTGTCGGGATGTAATTTAAGTTCTCCATGATGAATATGGCCCATCCTCCTATGTCATAGCTCTCCTTGATCTCTAGGATTACTATTGCTCATGAGTGCCTTATGAGTATCAAAATGTAACCTATAAATCTAACCACTCCTAACTCCAACAACTATGGGTGATTTCCAATCTTTATGTTTTATTAACACATGCACCCCTCTAAAGAGTACATTGTAGCATTTATCTTGAAGGGTGGATATGAAAATTGGGTTCATACCCAAGCCTAGCACATGTAGCAGATCATGAATGGGAATCATCTTGCCATCCTTCCCCTGAAATAGAACATTCCCTTTCCCAACTAGATTGAGTTTGGACATGTTCCCCATAGAAATTTGGATTCTTGTGTCCTCCTCATAATCGGAGAATTACTCTCTAACTCCTATCATATGAAATGACACCCCACTATTTATATACCAAACAACCTGTGAGGTTGACCTAACCATACAAGCTATGAGTGTAAACTCATTCTTGATTCTACTAGAAATCTCATCTGCACTTGTTGAAGTTGTCATCTACTTTTTTCCTTTCATTTCATTTTTCTTCCTTTCCAAGCAATCAATAACATAGTGGTCAAACTACTGATAGCCATAACATTTGATCTTAGACAAGTCCTTCTTCTTCTTCTCTCTTTTAGGATTTGATCCTTTGCTAGACCCCTTGTTCGCTTTCTCTTTTCTTGCTAGGGAAATATTTTTCTATTTTTACTCACTTTTTTTACTATTACTGTTGGTTCCACTAAGAAGACTTAGTCTAAGCTCCTTCTAAGTGAAGTCACTCCATAGTCGATCCCAAATCAATAAAGTGTATCATCCATTAATAACTTGAACAAAGACATCCCACTACCTAGTAAACCCATTTAGGGATATTCGTATTAGCTCGTCATCATCTGGTTTATTTCCAATAGCTTCCAACTCATCCTTGACAAGTATAAGCCTAGTGAGGTAACTTGTAACATCTTCTCCCTTACTCATCTAGTTATTCCTCAAATTTTCTCTGAGAATCAACTTCTGGTTAGTGGTAGCATTCTGATATAGATTCGGAATGACATCCCACATCTTCTTCATTATATCTAACACTGCGATATGTGGAACTATATGGTCCTTAACACCATCAAGGATTAGCCTCCTCACCTTAGCATCTTTATTCTTATATGCTAAGAGTTGTGTTGGATCTGTAGGTATACCTACAACATTGGTCACATATTCCTTGATACCATTCTCTTCCAACAATAAATAAATTTTGGCTTTCTAGACACCAAAATTTGAGGCTCCATCCAATTTGTCCTAATTGCTTAAACCTATCAAGGTCATCTCAAAAGATGAAAAAAAAAAAAAATTATGAAGAGGTCGAACAAGGTTTTATAAACCCTTAATTTTTCCTTCCTGTGCCTATTGTAGACACATAAAAATGACCTAGGCCTGCAAGCTCTATTTTCATCACTTTTTTCCTAGCATAATTAAAATATTTAATTGTCATTTGGTCCACTTTCAACTATTAATTAAATAATTTGTAATTAATTAATTCATGTCTTTTATTCCTCGTGATTATTTAAATAAATAAATTTTATTTATTTAAATGTGTCTCTAATTCTCTAATGTCTTTCCATAATTAAATAAATTCTTAAATTTATTTAATTATCTCGGTTCATTAATTCTTCCTAATTATTTAAATAAATAGATTTTATTTATTTATTTAAATACATCATTAATGTCTAATGTCTTCTCATAATTAAATAAATTTCTTAATTTATTTTATTAGTGGTCACCTTCTCCAATTAAATAATTATCTTTAATTATTTAATTCTTTTATTTGACTTTTTCCTCTAAATTTAAATAAAATCATTTATTTAAATTGTTCCACTTTCTAGTTTTTCCTCTTTTAGTAAGTAATTCAAATTAATTATTTACTGTCATGTGACCCCACCTTTTGAATTAAGTCAATTTTTAATTCAAAATAGTCTTTTTCCTCCAAAATCCAAGTAATTTATATTATTATTTAATTTTCCAGCCACCTCTTTTTCTATGTGAATCTTATCTCCTTGTCACATGCATTTTCAACCCTTGATTTTATTTTCTCAAATTAAATATTGTCCACTCATTTTGAATTTGACCTAATGTTTCCCTAACCCTAATTTT
>VDFB02231894.1:0-39556 GCA_007258455.2 Sequoia sempervirens
TCTCCATATTCTGTGATCATCAGCTTCAATCTTGGTGTACTCTCAACCTTGATTTGATTTGGGACTCCTTTCCATGGAAGCCACATGTGGGAGAAGTCTGTTGCAATGTACCCATTCAGCTTTCTTGCCCAGTCTCGGCTCAGTAACATGCCATACCCATCCGGTATGTCGACCACTGAGATGTCAATACAGCTCTGGATTCGGGGATCAGCTGACAACTGCATATGAATATTATTTAACTCCCCAACCACTGGTACTTCAGTCTTGTCGAGTTGAGTCACCTTCTTGGTGGTATGCAACGGGACTATACCCAACCTTTGACACACCTTTAATGGCATGACGTTGCTCGAAGCACCTGAATCAATCAAACAATTGTGCAATAACTTCCCAAAGATTCTAACTGATACCAAGAACGGGGCTGGCTCATCTTTCCCCTGGTAGAATACTACTGGTTTCTTCCTTTCCTCGGGTACAATGCTCTTTCTTTCATTCTTTTCATCCCATGGTGAAACTTGATTATCACGGGTGACCTTCTGGGTCTGCTCTTGCCTTTGTTCTGTGGGCAAACTGAATCTAACTCTTCTCTTATCCTCGGTCCTTGGCTTCTCAGGTTCACTTGAAGATCCTTGCACTACGCCCACAAAACCTTGCGACTGCTGTGGAGCTTCCCAAGCGTTAAACGGCGCATACGACACTTCCTCCACCATGTTTGCATTCTGCACAGGACGGGATTGTACATTTACTGGAGGATTCCTTGATGAACTAGGTGTTTCCTGAGGTGTGCTCTTTGCAACTGGTGTTTCATATAAACTTCCCAAAATTGTATCTCTAACCTCAGAGATTTTCATCAACTCATACAAGGGAAGACTGACTTTTATCTTCTTCACTTCCTCTAGCACGTAAGAACTCAATCTTTTCATGTCATCCCTTGGGAGATTGTCCTTTTGAGGACGTTGCATCACGTGGATTGGCTGTTGCTGGACAGTTTGTTGTCCACTTCTATTCTGCATCACATTCTGTTGTCTGTACTCCGGAGAATCCCTAGGCAAATTTGGATTGTTACTCGCATTTGGATTCGGCGGGGTTGTAAAATTATTTGGAGGAATCGAGGACGTCAATGGCTCCTTTTGGTGATAAGTCCTCTGGTACACCTTGGGTGGTGCTCCTCCAGAAGTTTGAAATGCTTGCACCTCTCTACTTCCTTCTACTAACACGCTATTATCGAGAGGTGGGAAAATGTAGTTACCCTGCTCATACGGCTCCTTTGAGTAACTGTCTTGAACTTCTGAATAAACTTGAGCTTCTTCATAAACTTGAGCATCGGGCGCCTCCACGGGACCGTTAGCCGAAGCTGGTGGGAATCTATAATTAGCTTCCGGTGGCGCGTAGTTCTGATATTCGGACACAAGATTGACACTTTCTATGATTAGTGCCTGGTCATATCTCTGCACTGGTACAATCTCATACCCAGTGGTCGGAGGATTTTCAGTACCCTCCGTGCTTTTCACTTCTCCTTTAAAGATATCAGCTGCTACTTGAAACTCATGGCATTGTAACTCTGAGTGCTGACTTGTGTTATGAAGTCGACACCATCCTGACATAGCAGCTTCTGCCAAAAATACTCTGTCCGCGGGACGATTTTCTGGAGGCGGCGGGTTGTCTAGCGGTGACGGAACTCCTCCGTTATTCGGTCCGGTATTCCAGGACCTCTTTTGATATCCTTGATTATTATTTCGATACCCATGGCTGTTATCGTGTCCATGTCCTTGATGGGCATCTTGATGCTGTTGAGGATTATTGTGATATCCTCGATTGGCACCTGGATGTGCCTGATAATTCTTTATCATTGATTGCATTTGGTTATTTTGATTTCTGAGGTGAGTTACCTCAGATGACAGCCTTTTCATTTGTTCTACTAATTCTTTCATTTCATCCTTCTCCTCTTGTGTCCTTGTTGCAGGTACCGTGTTCTGGAGGTAGACAGGCTGCGTAGCTGGAGTCTGAGATAAAGGTATCCCAGGATGGAGAATCAATTGGTCTGATGGTGGTGTAACATGATATGCAGGTTGCGGAACTGGATTCAATGCTGGAATTTGCTGATTCCATGCTGGAGCAAGAGTCTGCATTTGATTGTTCGTGGTGACCAAGCCAGTGTACAAAGAAGGTCCAGTTATGTTTTGGCCCATATTCTGACTTACTTCAACTGCCTTAGCATACGCTTGGTTCATATCCGCTGGAATGGGATGAGCTTGTCTCACGAACATAGCAGTCAATGGATCCAAAGCTGCATAGTAATTTTCCCTTGCATCGGGAACCATGTACGGAGTACGTAACCTTGTGAGAGCCTTTTGGAATCTATTGTTGAAGGCATGAATGGGCTCTTTGTCTTGTCTTCTTACCTCCGTGAATTGGCGGAAGAGCTCCACTGGGGTAATAGGAATACCAAACTTTCCAATGAAAGCCTCCTTCATCTGCTCCCATGTTCTGATGGATCCAACTGGTAAGTGTATAAACCAGAAGTGTGCTTCTTCTCCCAAGGAATACGGGAACAATCTGCATGCCACATCTGCGTATGCAATTTGTCGGTTTCGCAAATGATCCTCAAACATCTTAATGTGGTCCTCAGCAGAACGATTCGGATCATGGACTTGATACTTGGTGCAAAAATGCTCCGGATTCTTTGGCATATCGTGATAATCAGCAAACTCTAGAGGTGAAGGATTAGTAACGAGCCAAGTAGCACCGTTAGGAGCGGGTTGGCCTCCTGGTTGAGCCATTGCTTGATTTGGATATCTCCTCTGATATACAATTACTGGAGTTGTATTAACTTGGACTGGTTGCTGGACAAATACTGGCGTGGTAACTTGAACGGCTTTAGGTTGAGCAAACCTTGAAACACTTGGTGGAGTTCGAAACAGACTTGTAATCTCTTCTCCGCTTTCTTCACTAGACTGAGCTTCTTCGTTTGACAACACTTCTTCACTTGACTCGACTTCTTTACTCGGACGGACTTCTTTCTTCTTTCTCGCTCTAGTAGGCAATTCTAATTCCACAAAATCTTTAGATGAGCTTGGCGCGGACCTCAAGATTCTTTTCAACTTGTCGGGTGAGAATGAACTGATTCGATCCAGGATGTAGCTGATTACTGTCGGCGAGGAAGGGGAGCAAGTGGTAGTCTTTGATCGAGCAAATTCCTTTCAATTGCGACTTGAATTTCAATAGCCTTTTCTTCTTCTTCCTCCAACACGAAGCAAGTTCTCATGTACTGGGCGTAGCTCTCCTTCGTCTTCCAAGCAAGATTGTTCAGTCCTGTAAGAATGTCTTCTTGGTCGTCGTTGAATCCCAAGTTAGGCTGCAGCACTGGAAATATCTCTCTATGCGGTAGCACCATCTTTACTCATGATAATTCTTTCTCCAATGAATTTCTTTTCAATGAAATCCCTTCCTATTTGAAAATGACTGCTCCACTGCGAAGAATCCTTGAATGCCCTCCTTCTAGCGCCAGTTTTTCTCTGTTGATGCGATTTTTGTGACCTCACCAATCAGCCGAAGAACAAAATAGTTTGGGCTACTCCGTTCTCTCTTGATCAAAGTATTCCATGCGCTAAGATTGCGAGAAAGTTCGCATGTTCAACTCCAAGGTTCCTTTAGTGCGAATAGACCCAGTTTGGTTGATGTGTATTGCTGTGTTCGTACGAGGGGACTTACACAATTGTCCAGATTTCTTGCAGTTAGCAGCTAATGTATGATTTTGAAGGGGATTCTCATGTGTATGATTTGGCAATGTGGTTCTTTTCCCTAAAACTAATCAGAAAGTGCGGAAAGTAAAAGGGGAAGGGCCTAAGAAATTTGAACTCTATTCTAAATGCAGGGTATATGGGGCTTCGTTTCAATAGACTTCAACCAGATTTCGCCTAGCCTCCGTCGGACAGCCTCAGCAAAATCGGTGCAATCTTCAAAGGGGATAGCGAAAGGTATTCAAGTTACAGTCTAACATACGTACACCATCAGAACAACGCATATAAGTATGTAAGCCGTAACCGAAGTTAAACACAAGATAATGTCCAGTTGACCACGCAAGGCAGACTTATCATCAACAAGCCGCTAGTGGTATGGAATAAAGCGAAGCTATCTCAATAAAACACCACACACCGAAGTAAGCTACTTTGCATGAACTAAGCTACTTGGATACGAAAGGAAGAAGAAACCTTGCTAGCATTTCATGACAAGACGAATTCCATCATCAATGAAAAGATCTATTATCATAAAATGTGTTACACAACAATCTCTTCAAAAGTTTTCAAAGGGAAAACTTTCTCTCTTCTCCAAATTATGCAAAAATGCTCTACAATCTAGCTCTAACTCTATCCCAATTCTAGCTCTGATCTAATCTCTGATCTCTAATTTCTAATTCTAATGCCTTACAAATGAGGGGGACTCCCCTTTTATAGCTAGCCAAGTCCCAAAAGACGGCTAGGGTTACAATTAATAGAGTGGCCAGAATCGTGCCACCTCAGCCCTAACCCTAAAAACTGCCAGAATAGGGGTGAATTTGCATTAAATGAATCAAGATTCCCACTCATCTCCCAAAATAGCAAATGCAATAAATGCTGGAGTCTTCTAGAAGATCCTCGTCGATGAGTGTGTTTGGCCTTCTCTCGATTGCCAACTCAGCAAATCTGCTAAGTCTGACCTCCCAACCTCTGAGCTGGAAATGCGATTCAGAACACAATCTAGCGAAACTCTATACTTAGTGACTGAATGCTTTCGTGCACTTGTACAAGATTTTCTCCAAGCAGCTAACGAGTCCTGCGTGTTCTGGATCAAAGTGGAGAATGTAGCGGTATTCTCAAAGTCATCCTGTACAAAGGTCTTAACATCCGCGAAGAAGGGAACCAGCAAACCCCTCAAATTATCAAGACTTATCTCATCTGGACTCAGCCGCCTAGCAAAGATGGCCTCGAAAGTATTCTGAACTCCATCTATAATATTGGCCATAGCCTTATGTACCCTGGCCGAATCCGCTGTCTTTGCATCAGCCATACAATGATAGGCCCGAAGAATACCACCGAGAGAAATGCATTATCGGTCATTAGCACAGGCCAGACACCTCCATCAATCAGCAACTGCAATGGCACATGCCTCAACACCTCAAGACGCTGGATCACCTTACTCTGATAGATGGAAGCATCGCCCCAAGCATGATCCACCGCATCCATCCGTGTCAAAATAGAAGAGGCCTGCTGAAAGGCAAAGGCAAGGTCCTCCATAAATTTCTCTGTCTCAGTACGAACTCCTGTGACCCATTTGTCTGCCTCCTGTGCCATCCTCCCCAACTCTACTAAGCCGTTGATCGACTCTCTAGGAATATCTGCTGGAGGCTCTATCACTGGTACATCCTGCCCTCGAGAACGAGACAACTGCTGTACATATCCAACTAACGCCTTATGTTCTCGTTTCAACTTCTTATATTTCCCTTCTTTCTTGAATAATCTATCTTTGAGGGCAAGGAAGGAGTTATCACACTCCTCAACGATCTGTGCACCAGTAGGGCGTCCCAAGTCAAGAGTGGTGACCACATAGTTTTCAGGAGCTGCTTCACTCCGGTCACACTCGACTCGTGGGACTGCTACGTGAAGAGTACGAGAGCCATCCTCATCGGTGGAGATCTTCGAAAACTTTCTTGCCTTCTTCTTAGGTGGAGGAGCACTGATCCGGTTCAAAAACTCTTCCATCTCAACTGCTGGATCAATCTCCTCACTCGGGCTTCTTCTCATTCTATCCTTTAGCCAATCGGGCACCTCATATAGTATATCGAAGGGCTGCTGCTCCTGTGCCTCTACTTCTCTAACCTATTCCACCTCTTCCTCATTCTGGCGAGGCTCATCGTCCTCAAGTGGCTGAGTGTCACCTGACACTATATCATCATCGCCATCGTTCATGGCCGCCTCTAACTCCTGCTGAAACTGAGGGTCAGTAATAGTCCCCTCATCATCCTGGCGATCTTCAGTCAACCCTAGCAGTGCAATTGGCTTTTCACGGCCCGAGGTGGCTCCCCTCAGGTGGAGGCCTGAATATGCTCCTTTCTGTATCTCCGATTTTTGATTCAATGCAATTCGATCAGCAAACAAGACACCTCATGGCAGGCGATGTCTCCAAAGATGCTGCGTGACTTCGTGGGCTGCATGAACTAATTCTTTCTTTAGGGACTCTGGTCCTCTTGTGATCTGTTTCTTTCTTCCTGTGGTGGGCGTCCTGTGATCTCCCATCAAGTTGTAAGTCAAAGCAATTGACCTACTTTTCAATCTGTTCACCTTTCTATCAACCCATGCCCTGGTGAATGTCATAACCGGGATGGATAGAGTATCCAAATCAGCAACCTCGGGCTCTGACCAATCCACAGGTGGAAGTGGAGTGTCTCGAACTGCTGCATAATCCGGGTGGACTACATCCATATCTTCACTGACCTGGTCCGGAACTGGAACTACCTCACACTCCCTGATCAGAGTAATCGGCAACCTAGAGAACATTCTCTTCCTCACTTCAATCTCATCAACTGCATCAGCCCAGTAATCCTCAATGGTGGCCTTGTGCTTGAATTCCTCTGACAACACCCAGTTGATGTTATGGTGCGGGTCATAGTGTTGTCTACTTGTGTGGTATGAGAAATGATAGAATTGAAGCTCACTCTCAGCTTCCCTAGCTGCCTGTATCGAAGGACAAACCTCATCCGAGTTGCCCATCACAATTGGAAACTCTATCCCTCCTTTCTTCTTTTTCTTCTGGATTTTGTCAAAGGCCAGCAACTGTCTAGCTATCTCTAACATTATTATTCTGTCTGTTGGGTACTTAGGCAGCCTATATGGGTATGAATAAAATCCTTGCAGCCTAATGTATGAAAATCTTGGAAATTGTATAAACCAGCACCCATACCTCTCAATTAGCTCCTGGGCATTTCTAGAGATTCTGCACTGTAACCTCTCCTGAAGCAGCCTCGTGATGTACATGGTGAATGAATCGTTGACACGCTTATAATAGGTTGTGCTCGACAGGTGCAACTGCGTACACGCCTCATGGATTTTGAACTGGTGGGAGCCACAACCGATGGGTTCCTTGTAAGAAATTCCTCTGTACCTCGTCATCCGTGCCAACATATAAATGAGATAGGAGCTCATGTAAAACGTTTTCGTCCTCCGCAAACTCAGGAGCTGCTCATGTATATTATCACTAATCATCTCAGCCCAATTGACATAATCCTTACCCTCTAACACCAGGTTGATGTAATAAAACATCCAAGGCTCAAAAATGTAAGACTGTGGGCAACCACCAACCCTGCTCAGCAACATGATAAGATCACAATACTCCTGTTTCAGGTCCTCTGCTATGATCTGTTTCGGCAACTTCGTTCTTGAAGGCTTTGGAGTGCTCATCCAGTGAGTATTAATTGTGTCCATGCATCTCTCGAAAGCAGAAGCATACATCCGCTCAGCTCGCTCCCTGGACTTGTAAATCCTGTTTCTATGTACTGGGATCCCAAAAGCTTCACCAATGGCCGCCGGAGTAAGATTGGCAAGCACTTGGCCATCTGGTGTCGTGATCGACCGGTGTTCTTTCTCGTAGCAGTTGGCGCACTCCATAATCAACTCTGAACACTGAATAGCTGGCGGAAAACCAGCTGCTGCATATAACCCACTTCGGACGATGTTGTGCGAAGTGACCGAAGCCCGATGACTTCCAATTCCGAACAGCCTGTTCTTGAATGTTTCCAGGTTGACAGAGCCCAAGTTCGTATCCGTCAACTTGCCCAGCTTTGAAATAAACTTCGTCTCCGGCGTGAATGTTTTGCTGAGCTTCTTGATCACAGCCTGTCTGGAGGCACCATTGTCTTTTCCGGCTGTCCTCGCTTCAGCCATCTGCAACATAACAAACATTTCATCAGCAGTTAAATTTAATAAAATAAGGCATGATAGGGGCTGCAGTCGAAATCTAGAAGCTGCAATAACTCTCGTGTTTGCAAACCTCAGCTTCTTCTCTTGAATGTATTCGAATTCCGACACTTAGAACAGATTTCTAAGTGAACTCTGATGACTTCACTCTACAACCAGCAATCAGCAAATTGAACTTCAACTACCTCGTATCAGCAAACAGCAATTTAAACTTCTATGTCTTCGTATCAGCAATCGGCAATCTTGATTTTTATGTCTTTACACTTCTAACCAGCAATCTCACACTAGCAAGTTCGTACTTTTCTCAACTATTTCAACTCAATACAAGGCGTCCTTTAACCAGCAAATTTAACTAAGCAAATCAGAATTCAGGCCCAAAGCCGTACCTTTTCAAGCAACTTCAATCAAGCAAATCAGATTTCAAACTTCAACTTAGCAAGGCCGTACTTCTCAAGCAATGGCGCACCTCTTTCAAGCCTCCTTCTCAGCAACTTCAATCAACTCTCAAGTGCGCCTCTTCAGCAACTTGCACTCCTTGGCAAAATTCGAACTCTTTCAAACTTCAGCAACTCACTGCAATGCTTCACTCTCAGAGCAGATTCGCTTTCCAGCTGTGAAAGTGAGTGAAAAACTTCTCCATTTTATAGCTAAAATTCGAATTCTAGAAGAAGTTAATTTTAGCCAGTGCCATTAAACTCCACTACTCCACTTCAAGAATTCGAATTTTCCCTCTCTGGTATTTCTGACACTTGTCTCCAGTCGTCGGGAATATTATTCTTCTAGAAACTTGACTTTGACTGGCGCCTTTGAATTTGTTTCGAAAACTAAATTTAAATTCACCATTTTTGAATCCACCAGCCGGAGCTCTGTCACTTGAATTCGAAATTCATCTTCGAAGAATTTAAACAAACTTATCTAGGCAACTCCCTTCAGATTCATCATTCGAAGAAAATTCATCTGGAAAACTTATTTTATTCATTTTTGCCTTAGAAAATTTAGAATTCTCCCTTAGGAAAATTCACAATTCAAGCACTGATTAAATTCTTCACTGAAAAAGTGTCGGCGAAGCTTGAAAGATTTAGAAATCCATTCATCATTGCGAACGTCCAGTACCCAGAAGCAAATTTTCGTCAGAATGTCTCGAATTCATGGGTACCCAACGAACGGGTTCATTTAAATTTTCGAATTTTGAACCTTAGAAAAATATTATTTTCATCATTTAAACTCGTTCTTCGCCTGCGATCACTTTGTGTAGCTCTGACCTCTTGAAGAAAATTGAATTTCCTTGCACTATCATCATCTCTGGATCTTATCACTGAGAAAAGTTGCTCGCCTCGGAAAATTTTATCAACTTGGAGCTCTAGGCATATTTTCAATAATCTTCCTTAGAAAATATTTTAAAATCCTCTTGCACCTTCGAAAACTTGCCTTAGAAAATTTTGTTGATTGCCAGTGGAGAGAAATTTCTATCAACTTCATTTGGAAAATTTTATATTCCCGGCACGCCTTGTACATTTTATTCTCACTTCATCCCGTATCACTTCACACTTAGAAAAAGTTCATTTAAAAGCCCAACGCCTTAGATAATTTTAACACTTAGAAAATATTTCATTTCTTACCTGAGGCGCCTAGCACACTTCAAAAATATTTCAACTCCTTCAAGATTTTTAAAATCACCTTATAACTCCCTTACTCCCTAGGCGCACACTTCATTTTAATTCCCCACACTTTCAAATATTTTCCAACGCCTTATAACTCCAACGCCTAGCAAAGTTTTCACTAAGGCCTACCACCTTGGGCGCATATCACACCTTGAGAGGGAATTTAAAAAAATCACGCCCACCACCTTTCCTTCACCACCCTTGGCGCATATCATACTTAACTTACCTTGGGCGCATTTTACACATGAAGAGGGATGACGCCTTTCTTTTACCACCTTTCACCACGTTTTGGTAAACTTTTTACCTTAATTACCACTTTTAATTACCTTTTACATTGAAACATGGGCGCATTTCCCTATAGGAGGAGGATGAAACTTGCCACCACGCCTTGTGACCCTTCAACTTCCAATTTTTTGTCTTGACATGCATGATTTGGGCGCATTTTACCCCCTAAGGAGGACGAGTTTGCAAGTTGGGCGCATTTTGCATGTGATGAAGGATAGAAACTTTGACTTTGTTGACCCTCTCCCCTTGAGCGCATTTTGATGTGTGTGAAGGATGAAACTTCTTCCAACGTTCTTGGGTGACTTTTCACCTTCCCAAATTTTGTCTTGACATGGCCCAGTTTGGGCGCATTTTGGCCTTGAAGAAGGACGAGTTTGCTTTGACCACTTTGACTCCTTTGAAAGTTGGGCGCATTTTCATGCTTGTGAAGGATGGGCGCATTTTGACCCCTGAGGCGGATTTCTCATACTTAGAAACTTTTTCAACTTTTTCCTCCTTTCCCCTTGGGCGCATTTGGACCCCTGAGCAGGACGAAAACCTTTGACTCTCTTTGACTTTCCTGCCTTGGGCGCATTTTGCCCTGGGTGGTGGATAAACTCACACTTAGAAATTTTTCATGCCTCTAGCTGAGATGGGCGGATTTCTCCATGCCTGCTGGACGAGACTCCAGACTTAGAAAATTTTTATCATCCTCGCCAGCTTACGTGCCCTGCTATTTATAGTAAGTTCTCTAAATTTGTACCTTTGAAGCTCGGAATGGCCTGAAATTTCAAACATAGCTTCTTCATAACCTTTTCAACCTGTCGACACTGCAACTTTTAGTCACCCTGCTATTTATAGCCTGTTTCTGAAGGTGGCTTACTATAAATAGTAAGCTCATGTTTCTGATAGCTCCTAAGCTCTGATTGACGTGAAATTTGAATGAGGCGATCCTCACCACGTGGCCTGCTGGCTGACACTGACGCATGCAGCTGATTTACTATTTTTAGCACGTTTCTAATTTGACTTACTATAAATAGTAAGTGCTCCGTTTGACTTGAAATTTCACCAGCAGATAGCTTGAAGAACGCTGATCGCGATGGTTTACATCGGTTTTCGAAGATTTCGACTTTTGATGCCTATTTTTAGGCTCCGAAGCTGGAAACCTAATTTACGTACATCTTGCGATATCAAAAGATCTCGGATTTGCTCTACGTTTACATTAACCGCTACTTGATCCCGACTCGTGATCTGACTGGGAGCGGTACAGGTTTCACCACGCTAAAATAGCAAGTTCCTGCGGTGAGAATCCTCATTTTGCATGTCGCCTACATCGCGAAGCTCTCGAAAACCATCGGGGAATCACGACATACAAAGAAAAAGCTGAGCAACAAACTAAAATAGCCTCGGAAGGCTGAATCCTGAAAGTGGTCATCTCGACTTGCATGTTACATCGTCGCGAAGGTCTTGAAAAACCCAGAAGGAATATGCAGACATGCAAAGAAAAACTTTGCATCTGGACCCTGAAATTCGTGCCGGAAGCCGGACTGCTAAAAATAGTAAGTTATCCGTTTTGCTCAAATTTGGCATGCAATGACACAATTTACCTTTCGAATGCCGATGTGATGAATCTCAAAATAGGCCGACAAGGGAGGGTTGGGTGGGATCTTTCGCGGTAAAATTCAAATTTCAAATTTCTGCTTTACCAACCTTAATAACCATAAAAAAACCCTAATTTTAAACAGCTAATATTTTTCACGTTTAAGCTCAAAGACGACACAACCCCCGGAAGACGGACACCAGAAAGGAGACGAGAGCGAGAGAAGTAAACCCAAGCCAAAAGACCGGAACGGAGCAAAAATTAGGGGGTCCCCATCTTGAATGGGGCGATGTGTGAAAAGGGTCATGATTGCCCTTTTTGGGAACTGTATTTGTTAGAGGAAGATGCCTCTTTGGGTCCATCCTCAAAATGTTCATGTTGGTGGGTTATGAGGTTTGTTTGCTCTTATGATCTATTGACATTCAAGTAGATAGGTTATCTCCTTTTAGGTATGTTGTACCCCAAATTTAAATTTTTGCTACACTTAGGCATTTTGAAGAAATGGTCAAAGTCTTGTGTAAAAATTGTCAAAAAGGTCGAAAAGTGGATTTTGCATGTCATGCATGAGGGTTAAAAAATCAAAATTTTCAAAATCTGAGGATCTAGGTCTGCTTAGAGCGACCTTGTCTACAAAACCCAGATCTCAGTTTTTCTGCCCTAAATTTTAGGAAAATTTCCATTTTTAGAAACTTTCTAAAAATAGAAACTTTTTTTGGGTTTCTTCTCAAAGGATGCTGGAATTTTTTTCTAAAAATAGAAAGTTTGGCTTCCAGGGTTCAAACTAATTTTGATTGGCTTAAAAAACTTCCTCATCAGGCTGGTCTAGTCAGAATCGTCAAAAGATCAATTTTTCCCTAGTGGGTCTATTCTGCTTTTTCAAAAGCTTTTTCAGGAGCTCCAAGGTCATTAATGGAGGTTGCTCAACTGCCAGGTGTCAAATTCAAAGTCTCAAGCACTGTATAGATCAAGAAGCGACAAAAGACGATCGAGGAACAAAGAAACGAAGGAATGCCAAAAGATGGTCACGCAGGGTAAAAAAGATATGTTGAAGCAAGATGGTTTATTTATAAAAGGTCATCACTCCAGTTGCAGAGCCACCGAAATTAGAAATATTTGATAAAGAAGCTGAAGATGTCAAAGATTTTCTAAGTTTAATTGCAGATGGCGAGGAAATCCTAGAAAAGCGGAATTTTGCTATAGATAGTATCAATGCTCCTGATAGAGAGGCAGTTTCCAGCTTTTTAGCAGATGTAATTGAGATTTAAAGTAGCAGTGAACTGGAAGCTTTCTCTGAGCTTTCTTTCTATTCTTGTCTCATTCTTATCCATTCTTTGTGAAGGACAAATATCAAGTTGTAATAGTTGGCACTTCCCCTGTTTTTCTGCTTTCATAGGTTGTTAGATGCTTATCTTGTTTTAGTTTTAGAAATAAAGCTTGCATGTTGGCAAGTCTTAGTTGTAAAAGCAAGAAGATTTTAGGGTTCCCTACTCCTCTGCTTGTGATAAATAAGGGCAGCGTTGCCCATTTTTCTTTAACCGTGCTTGTGATAACAAAACTCTGAGCCTACTAGTGCCTTCTAATTGTTATTTAGTATTGTTCACTTAGTGTAAGAGCAAGCTTGTATGCTTCTTTTAGCTGCAAGTTATTGTTTAGTTCATATGTTACTTGTGTCAATGTATTCTGGTTGATCACTAAGCTGTAAGCCTGTTATTGCTACAATCTTGCTGTCCCAGAAGTGTGATCTTTGTTCCTTGAAATTTAAGAAAATAAAATCTTATGCCTACTTTGCTTTGATCTACTGTCTAAGATTTCCGTTCTATGTTTGCTTATATAATCTTTATTTCAGCTTGCATTGAAAGTACAATAGATGTGCGTTGGAAGAAAGTTTGTTTAAGTATTTGTGTCAAAGAATCATTCCTTGTTCATTTCTAACTCTCAAGCACTGCGTTTACTTGAGTAGTTAGAAACGTCATTAGAGTAGGCTTAGTCGTAGTTGAAATTCTAAAGAGAAAATCTCAGCTACGACGCTAGAGTTTTATAACCTTGTGCTCTTAGCTGAACAAAAAGATTGGCAATTATTTTAGTTTACTTTCTTTAAGCAACATCAGCAAAGAGGGAGCTTCCCCTCCTAATTCGAAGAACAGTTTATTTGTGCATAGCTGTCTGTTTCTAATCCGCATTCCAGAGGTGTGAATTGAAACGCCAACAAGGTACTCCTTACGTGTTCCTTGTCACCTTCTTCCAAGGAATGAGGTGTTTAATAGATCCATCAAAGATAATATTTACTATCAATACATCTAGGTTGCTTGGACTTTCCCTCTGTAATGACCCGCACTCCGGATTAACCGATTTTCGATTATTCCTTATTGGATCGACAAAGGTTTTCATCCAATATTATTAAGGTGAGGTTGTCCCTTATAAGTTTGCCTTTAATTTTATATGAAAAGATATCAAATTATACCAATAGCCTTAAGATAGTAATGATGATGCAATCTGGTTTATTTAAGAGCAACTGATAAATGTACTAATATATTTAGGATATAGATCATGATTTAAGAAGTCTGATTCAATTGTTAGCTCAGTAAATTGGATGAGTGAGTATAACGGTTGTTCCTGATTTATTAATTGAAAAGTCAGGTCTTTGAACATGCTAGAGGCTGAGTCCTCTATTGATTCGCTTTTCCTGAAATTGTCTATATATTCATGCAATTGATTGGTGTAAAAGACTGATACCTTTAGTAGATCGCCGTCTCTGATTGGAATATCATATTCATACAATTTGTGGGTGCTGTATCTGAATTTCTGCTTAATCATGCATCCATTTTCTAGGTTGATCACAGCTCTTTAAGAGCATTCAGATCTGCTGCATAAAATGTGTAAAATATCTACCATAATCGATGATCCTCTTCTCCTTACTTCTTATTGTCTTTTATACTTGCCTGAAAGGAGTGGGTGTGTCTCTTTGAATAAAGGTGTCCCTTCATCAATTGATGCCTTAATAAATCACTGCCCTTTGTCTTATTTAATGTTTGACTTTATAATCATTTAACAAATCGATTATATTATGCTGCCATTAATCACTCATAATCGTTGTCTTACATATTCTGATTTCTGGCTTTACTAATCAACTATCTGTCTCTTATATATGGCGGCAATATCTTATCCAAATGTGCTTAGGAATTGTAATGTCCATACGAATATTTAGCCAAAACATATGGATCACCCAATATAAATGTATTAAACTGACTATGAGATAGATATCTATCGGGCCACAATATAAATTAATCGACATCTCCAGGAAGAGCTGATACATCCAGCAGGCAGCCAATGTATTCATTGACATGTGAATGGACGTGGTCAAAATGGGTATTGTTGACCTCTGCTACTTCGGACTCTAACATCCCTTGGTTAGTGCGATAGGCAAAGATAAAAGCAGAAATATCAAATCCGTCTTGTATTGGCAAAAACTCCATGATATCAAAACCCCTCGATACAATATGGATCGGTCATAATGGAATTACATTTAATTATAAATAATGCTGTGATAGTGTCTATACAGATACGACAACCTCATATGGCAGTAGGAAAGATTAGGCAGCAGAAGATAAGGTATATAATCGATATAATATTCCCATAAGATCGACTCCAGCAAATATGCCATAATATGTCGACATCTTGCACAGGGACCCGATGATATCTTGTTCTTCCTGAGTGATTATTTAATGCCACGATATTAAAACATTGTTCATATATTAAATATTAAATCCTCGAATATGTCTTCAATAATTTGCTTGATATTATAATCACCCATGGGAGTAGGGATATTACACACTCTAAATTCTCTTAGCTCCAAATTAGATTTCTACACTAAGCACTTCTTTCATGTTGCAAATTGGTCCATTGTTTGGCCCAACTATCCTTAGCATCATGGGTCTCATGGTTTGAGGATTCCCCTTGGCCAATTGTAGGTGTGCTTCCATCAATTGAGTTGAGACACCATCATATTTTATGAAGTGAAATGGTCTTCTGCCTTTGATCTCTCTAGGAGGTAGAGATTGAGGAGCCCTTTATTTTCTAGTCTCTCATCTACTATGAAATCCATGGAAGGTACACATTTTCCCACTTATGTAAGTAGAATTTTGGCCTGTTATCTGTATCTATATGTTGCAATTTTGTCCTTGCATATAAACAATTAGTTGAAATAATTTAATGAAATACATCAGGTATTTTCATCTTGTGCCCCTTGGATACTTCATATATTGTTGTGCAAAAAAAAATAGCAACTTGTTAATTCATTTCTTTGTGTTAAGGTTACTTCTTCATAATTAGGAAAAACATTATTAGTGAGAACTGTCTGCCTGTGATTTTCTGTTGATGCAAAATATTTATGGCACATTTTGTTTGATAAATATCTCAGGAAAAATTGAGTGAGTATTCCAAGGGCTATACATTAGGATTTAAATTTTCTAGAAAATACTAACTCACATCTTCATAATGATTTTGTTCTATCTGCAGTTCTTTCAACACCATTTAAAGAAACTAACAAATGGACTTCAACTTAAAGAGATCATGGCACCTCCGACGATTGGAGCGGTATAAATCTATAACTTTCTTTACATGTCTCTTGGGCCATCAATATTATTATTTTGTTCTTTGTGTAACCACGGATTTAAAATGAGACAAAGATTATAATGAAATAAATAACTAGATGGAGATTCAAACCATGTCATTTTGTCAAAGGTAGTGTATGTGTTACGTTCTTGCATAGCTTTAAATTCTAATATTCTACTCATACTGCCAAAAAATATCATTTATAAACCAGAGTCTTGTTATAGTGACAAGATCAAGAACAAACTTAAACATTTACCAAGTAATGAGTTATCAAAATTATTCATAGGCACCTCCAACTAATTGCTACATATAAGCATAAATGATGCCTGCTTACAAATTTTAGATATGCATGAAAGTACTATTTATATTTTGTAAGTACTTATAATTATTGACTAGTCAAGATATAAGTGGAGTATAGCTTAGCATGAAAGGAGGTCCAAAATCTCTTATTTGATGAAATAAAAAGAAAAGTTGTGAAAAATAAAAAGGAGAATCATTGGATCTAGGATATAGAGAGGCATATAGATGTTCGTTATTTCATTTACTAGTACATGAAAATATTTATAGGATTTTTAGACCAGTAATTTAAAAAATCTATCCTCCTTGTTTTACCTGCTATCTTGTTATCAGATCCTCTTTACTTCCATTTAATTTACAGACTAATTTGTTAGACATTTCTGTTGCAGCCATAATGAACTCATGGAAAAGTTTGGCACATTCTTGCAAGAATTGGTAGAACAGAACTGAATTAAATTAAAAATAGACCTCAATGCTTTGATGGAAATGTCAATTGGATATGAAAGAGGTAATCTGTATTTGATATATAATATGTGTTCACTTTGCAGGTTTTGGGGTTTATTGTTGGAGCAATTCCACAAATGAAAGGATTATTTGTTGGACAGAGTTCTCCTCTTCATGTCATCCAAGACTCTATTGCATTATTAGGGTGTGTACCATGAGCATACTCTTTACATTAACTTTTGCACTTCTTATGATTTGATTCATAGCAACTCAAGGATAGTAGCACTTAAGCGTTACACAAAACGGGTAATGCAACTTGGGAAAAATCAAAATCTTGTTTACAAGTACAAAGAAAATTTGCATTCTCTTGGCAGTATATTTATTATCATATATCAAAATTTTTAGTAAATTCTTCTTTGTTAGTTTCTTTTGAAAATTATTGCCCATGAATAAATATCTGCAACAATTTTGTTGTAACTTATAATATTGAAGCTGAATTGAGCATTGCCAGTATTCTTTTATTGTTGATAGGAGAGGCTAATGAAACACTTTAACATTACAATAATCATGTATTAGAATTTTCTCAATTTATTCTTTAAATATTAGTAATGTGGCATAGAATTGAGAAACAAGGAAAATTCCAAAAGAAGCCTTCAATTTTAGTGTCTTTTTGGTTTCACTATATGATTTACACAAACACAAACACAAACATTACCAAGGGCTAAAACATATAAAAATGAATCATGAAATGCATTTTCAAGCTTCTTCTTGAAGTTCTCAAAGATCCATTTTAACACATTTTTTAATGAAGTTTGAATCTATTGTTGTAATGCTTCACATTCCCTTCTCATTTTTTTTCTTCTCAATGCATTTGTTTTAGATTGATTAGTGCAAATATTAAACATTATGATACATTGACACACGGTGTTCAATGGGGGCATGTTCCCCCCGTTGTTTTGCCATCACCATTGCTTGTCAAGGGATGTCCTTGGTATGTCTCCCTCAAAGAGAGGACATTTTTGGTGCATCCCCCTATTTTGGGGACAATAGGGGTTTCTAGGTGTAATGTCCCCTTTTGTGTCCTAAGCTTTCTAGTGATTGATAGCCTATTTCCGGAGTCCCGAAGGCTACTCGGAGATGTTTTTAGGGTTTCCAAGATTCTTGAAGGTTTCTTGTTAGTTTTTTCAGGAGGTTGTTGTAGGAATTTGCCAGAGGGTTTTCTGGGTCTTTTGAGGTTTTCTAAGATCCTTGGCGGGTAGTCAATACTATTTTTAGCAGTGCCTATTTTTATTACTTACTATTTTTAGTAAGTCACAACTGCATCTCAAAATGTGCTTATTTTGAGTTTGGACACACTTACTATTTTTAGCAATATGCTATTTTTAGTAAGTGCTATTTTTGGCAGTGGTCTTGGCAGCAATTAAGTGCAGGGTTACTATTTCTGGCAGTGGTGGCAATTGTAGTGGTTGGCATCTTGAAATTTTTAGCAATTGGCTTCTCCACCATCCTTGGAGTTCGAAATGTTAGTGTTTATAGCTTAGGGAGATATTTTCTCCTAAGTTAAAATAATAAATGATTATTAAGGCAAGTCGGCCTTATTACAAAATCATATTTTATATTTGCTATTTATCAAAAGGCCGACCAAGTGAAGAGTTGCCTTGCTTGTGAAGAGTCACCTTGCATTGTATATATAGAAGGTGATGATCATTCATTTGGGCAATCAATTCATTCTCAAGACAATTCACACTTATCAAGGAGTTTGCACATCTACAACAGATCTTCATTTTGCATAGAGCAGATTGATATCAAGGAGAAATCATAGTAATTGTTGTATTCATATCTAGAAGAGGTGTTGTGTTTCATTATATCAGATCGGCCTTGAGTTTGGCCCAGATTGTAAATAGATTTCTGCTCCTTCATTCAATATATAAGAGATATATTCTTGGCTGGGTTTTTCTCCCTCGAGGAGGGTTTTCCCAGGATAAATGTTGTGTTCTTTGTTCATTGTGTTGCATTTTTTGCTTATTCATTTTCTGATCCTAAAACTAACATGGTATCAGAGCGGGTTTGGGAAATCCGATCAAATTTGTCTAAGCAAACATTGCAGGTCATGGTTGAATCTTCCCTCTTCGGTGAGGAGTTGAATGTATAGTTTGTTGTTTCCGGTAATGGCTGTGTGTGAAGATGAATTCACCAAGCACAATAGAGTCAGTGATCTTGAAGATCGAAAAGTTTTTTATGACCACTAATATATCTGGAAAGCATATATTTAAAAGCTATGTATGTTTCAGTGGTAGAGATTATTGAATACAAATATAATTTAAGCTGTCGAAATACTCATCTACCACCACATCTAATGCTTGTGAAAGGTTTTATCAATAAAATGGAGGAGTCAAAAAGTATTTTAAATGGATATCAATTATTCTTTTAGCCGCTCGTGTTTGAGCATTTTCAGGTGAAAACATCTACCGCGGGTGTAATGCCTTTCTTGCTCACCATGATTTGTATTGACAGAGATACGACTAATGGTAGCGGCTTGTTGAAGAAGTGGAGTTTTAAAGCAATTTGAAAGAGCTGGCATATGAAAGGAAACCATTAGGAACTCAACCTTATAGGAATTCGCATAATGGAAACAGGAGAAGAAAAACAATGGTTTCGAGTGTTCTATAATGAATCTACCTTCAAAATGGGTAGTCGTTGCCTTATGTATTGTCCACCAAGCAACTTTATTGGCGATCCTCTGGTGGAGTGCTAAGATCGGCCAGAGCCCAAGGCTTGGCCTAAACGAATGTCGCCATCTCCACCAAAGACAATACAGTTGGATGTGGAAACAAAGAAATCATGATTTTGTCTGATCATCTAAGGCAAACATCAAGAACTTTTGTTGGACATGGGCTTCGTGAGTTGGAGCCTTGGTAGAATTGTTTTCCCATTTTTGGGAGATTCAGAATATTCAATAGCAGAGGCTGCAGTTCCTGTTCTTTGCCAGTGCTATTCAATTCAATTTAAATCCTACTCAATAAAGAGATAAGTATTTTATGTTTGTACCTTAAATAATGATCATGAATTTTATGTAGTTAATTCATGCACTAACATTGGAATAGTAAATCATGTATGCTTCTAGCATTGGTCTAGATATTTCTCTTTGGGGTAGTTTGATTCTATGAACTATTAGTAATCTCTCTAAAATGCTTCCAGGATGGATCAAGGAGCAAAAGGATGATGAGAGATTGCATTCAAGGGAGGAAGAGCTTGATGCATCCTGTGAGGAAGTCACGCAGGCTAAAGAATGGAGACATAGCTCGCAGCCATGGGACTGAGTTGGTGGCTGGAGACATCTCTCGAAGAGGAAGAACCCATACAGATTGTCATTGTGATCAGTTTCTTCGAAGAGGAGGAAATAACATTCAGAGGGAGTCTGACAAACCAATAGAGGCAACCTTGGACGGGGAGGTCAAGAGGTTGATGCAAGTACTTGGAGCTTCAGAGGGAGTCACATTATCATGAAGATCTGTGTAGCGTATATTTCTCTGTGACGGAGAAGTATGAGGTGAAAGCCCTTGTATTGTATATTTCTCTATGACGGAGAAGTATGAGGTGAAAGCCCTTGTAGTGTATATTTCTCTGTGACAGAGAAGTATGAGGTGAAAGCCCTTGTAGTGTATATTTCTTTGAGACGGAGAAATATGAGGTGTGAGCCCTTGTTCATCTCTGAGACTGAGATGAGACGTCATGTTGAGAGACTCCATGATGACATCACGTTGAGAGACTCCGTGATGAACCCTTTGTACTTGTTTTTTTCCACACATGGGAGTAACCATGGTGGACGTCATGTTGAGAGACTCCATGACAACATCACGTTGAGAGACTCCATGATGGACACTTGTACGTGTGTTTCTTTCCAGACATGGGAGTAGCCATGGTGGACGTCATGTTGAGAGACTCCATGACAACATCACATTGAGAGACTCCGTGATGACATCACGTTGAGAGACTCCGTGATGAACCCTTGAGCTTTCCACAAATGGGTGTAGCCATTGTGGGCGTCATGTTGAGAGACTCCATGACAAGGATATCTGGAAAAATAAGTCCCTAGCTAAGAGGGAGTGTTAGTGTTTATAGCTTAGGGAGATATTTTATCCTAAGTTAAAATAATAAATGATTATTAAGGCAAGTCAGCCTTATTACAAAATCATATTTTATATTTGCTATTTATCAAAAGGCCGACCAAGTGAAGAGTCGCCTTGCTTGTGAAGAGTCACTTTGCATTGTATATATAGAAGGTGATGATCATTCATTTTGTTAGTTTTATGATTAGATGATTAAGGCAGAAATTTAATTCAAAATTAGACACAATAACGCAGCATATACCCTGGGAAAACCCTCCAACTTGAGGGAGAAAAAGCCAGCAACAATATATCACTTATATATTGAATAA
Source organism: Sequoia sempervirens (assembly GCA_007258455.2). Classification (NCBI taxonomy): domain Eukaryota; kingdom Viridiplantae; phylum Streptophyta; class Pinopsida; order Cupressales; family Cupressaceae; genus Sequoia; species Sequoia sempervirens. Next base: position 21,262 of record VDFB02231894.1, read on the forward strand.
TAAGCAATAAGCAACAATTTTCTTTACAACAAGGCCAATAGCAAGGCCGATTATCAACACCTTACTAGATGCAATATAATATAATATCGATCTCCTTGAGATGATAAACTTCGACCCTCTTGAAGACTTTGATCTGGTGTAGGTAAGTGTGTTGTACCCCAAATTAAAAATTTTGCTACACTTAGGCATTTTGAAGAAATGAGTAAAAATCTTGACAAATTTGTTAAAAAAGGTCAAAATTTGGATTTGCATGTCTTGCATGAGGGGTAAAAATGTGAAATTTCCAAGATCTGACGATTTGGGTCTGCTTAGAGCGACCAAAACTACAAAACCCAGATCTCAGTTTTTCATCCCTACTTTTTAGTAAAACTGCTATTTTTAGAAACTTTATGAAAATAGTAACTTTTTTTTGGTTTTTCTGGGTTTCTTTCGAAACGGATACTGGAAAAACTTTCTAAAAATAGAAAGTTGGTCCGTTAGGGTTCAAACTGATTTTGATTGGCTCAAAATACTTCCTCATTAGGCTAGTGCAGTCAAAATCAAGAAATGATCAATTTTGCCCTAGTAGGTCTATTTTGCTTTTTCAATTTCAGAAAGCATTTCGAGAGCTTCAAAAGTCATCAATGGAGGCCAGTCAGCTACTAGGCGTCAGATTCAACACGCAAGCATTGAACAGAAGATAGGTTGAAGAACATGCACAAAGGATGAAGGTGAAATTTGCAGAAAAATGACTAAGTCTGCCAGCCATGGGCTCCCCAGGAGAAGATAGGCGCCCATCTTTTCAGGGCATCAGATGATGTAATTAGTTTGTGCTCCCAGGCAAAGTTGTTCAGATTTCTCCCAACTCCATAGCGAGTCCGTCAACGTCATCATCAGATCATTCAGTCACCCAGAATTCGAGATCAAACGGAGAGGTTTCAACCAAAAGACAGAATGAAAATCATGAAAATGTCAGAAAAGTTTGAGTCTGGGAACTTTGGGCGCCCTAAGTGCCCAGGGGCGCCCAGCTTTTTGAGAGGCCTAACTCAGCAGTTAGAGTTTGTAGAGGAGCTCAATCTCTTCAAAATTCAGTCAGCTTCGCAGCGGATATCTCCATCAGAACATCAGACTGGTCAATCTCCGACAAATCTAGATCAAAGTTGAAGGTATAAGATGAAGATTCAAGTTTGAGATAAGCACCCTTGATTTTGAGGGCTTAAACAGATGAATTTGCCAATGAAACCTCCAGCGTGACTTCTTCAAATTTGAACAGGCTTTCCAATGAGGCCATCAGCACGTCAATCAGAGTTGGTAGTCGTCAGATACAGAAGACTGAATAGAGGGTTTGACAAGAGCTAAAAGTCAAAAGCAAAGAAGAAAATATTGAAAAATATTCTAACACTGGTGAAGTTGGGCGCCCCAGCTTGCCAAGGGCGCCCAAGCTTTTGATGCTTCTAATGAACTTTTTTGCAGATGTGACTCCCAAAAGACCCCTCTCAGAATCTCCTCAGCTCCGCAATGAGTCCAGCCATCAGTCCATCCGACGCCCGGATCATCAGATCTGACAAAATCATTTGGAGAAGAGTTAATGAAACCTAAAAATGGCTAAGTCTGGTGAACTTGGGCGCCCCTGGAGAGAATAGGCGCCCAAGGTTTTGAAGCCTGAAACGATAGAATTTGTAGATACAGTCACCAAGATCACCTCGTCAAATTCAATCGAGCTATCCAACGAAATTGACAGTCAGTCAATCGGATCAGTGTAGCTCCCGGAATCAAGATTTCATCAGAAGATCAAAGGGAAATGAAGAACTTGAAAATCATACAAAAATGGCTAACACTGTGAAGGTTCAGTTCCCCAGAAGGAGATGTGCACTCATGATTTTGAAAGATTAAACGAAGTTTTTAGCCAGAAGTGCCTCAAGGTGATCTTCTCAGAATCAGTCAGGCTTCGCGATGAAACATCCAGCTTGTCCATCGGATCAATCTGGAAGCCGGAGATTAAAATCAAAGTAGGGTTTCAAAGTTGAGAAAAGATAAACTTAGAAAAATGGTTAAATCTAATAAAAGTTGGCGCCGCTAGCCAAGAAGGGTGCCCAACTTGTCATGCCTTAGTCAAAATTCTTAAATTTTCAAAATTGCAAGATGAAAGATGAACGTCCAAATTCATTGAACAGGGTGATTTTAGGGTTTGGAGGATTAAAGCAAAAGAAAGTAGAGCTACTTCAAGCCCTAAATCTATTTAAGACATCTCTTCCATTCAATTTTCATCATTATTGCAGGTGGCGTCCAAGGGAGAAAAGTGGAGCAACACCTTTGAAGTTTTCTTTCAAGATTCAAGAGCTCAAGGTTGCTGATTTTCAAGAATAATTTTCAGACCAGCAACATAAGACCTTGCTTTTTCATGCTTTTTTCATCCAGAACATCGAATTTTTGAAGAAGGTCAAGATTTTCAATTTTCAGCCATCTGGGTCTTTTCATCTCATTCTTCTGAAGATTTTTTTTTTGAAGAATTTTCTCAAGTTGCAGCAGCTGCTTTTTCCTTGCATGTCAGAGAAATCATCAGAGGTTACAAATTTTGATCATCTGAGTCCTCTTGAAACAATCTTTTGAAGAAAACCCGTATCACAGCTTTTTTCACATACTAGGGTTTGTTGCTTTTTCAATCAGCCCTCAGTGTTTTTCAAATCTAACCACCTGGGTTCGTTCGAAATTGTATTCTGAACAAAACCCAAGTGCCAACTTTTTTCGTGAAAAATTGAAGAAATTAGGGTTTGCTGCTTTTTCAGTCTACACTCAAAATTTTCAAAAACGAGCAATTTGGGTTGTCTTGCAACAAAATTCTGAGCAAAACCCATATCTCAGAAAAAATTCCAAAAATTTGTCCGTTTGAAGAAGAAAAACCAGCATTCTAAAAATAGAAAGTTGCTCAAAACTTGTCTGAACCTAGGCGAGTTTACAGTCATTCTTCAAGGTTTTCAAAATGGAATACACTCCCAATGATTTCAAGACCAAATCAGCTCTCTACCATGACTTCATCAAAATAGCTGAGACGGACTTGCATCACATCAAGCCAGTGTTTGATCTACACGCTTTGGAGAGCACAGGCAACACTACAATAAAAAACCTAGGACACTTTGGACTCCTCGCAGCAGCATTCATTCCTATTTCAGTTCAGAGTCTTGAGTTTGTAATTGCTTGCATCAAGCATTACAATACGGCGACACGGGAGATCCAGTCAGTAGATGGCAAATTGATTTGCAGTTTGAAACCTGACATGATCGAGAAATGCTTCTCAATTCCCCCTTGGCTTGAAAGTGTCACTATCTCAAAGGGCGAATGTGAAAGAATATGGGAGATGCACAAGGACAAGTACAGTAAAAAGATTGCTTAGAAGTGGATGAAGGAAAAGCATAAGACTTTGCCTAAGAATGTCAGGCGAGGGGAGTTCAAAGACGAAGTTGCTATCATAATCACCTTGCTCAATAGGGTAACTGGACAAGAAGATGCTACAAAGTTTTAGCTCTGGATGTTCTATGCTATACCTCACATCATGAAGAAGACTGAGTTCTATGATTGGGCGACCTTGATTAGTGACAGCCTCCATCAACAAATAACAGAATACTTTCAGATTCATGAGTTCCATATGGTCTCCTACCTAGTCTATCTAGTGGCCTTCCAAGGTCAATTTAGAGGGTTGAACATCGAAGGATCTCTGAGCGTACAACATATCTACAACTACTATCCTTAGCTAGAGTTCACGAAGTCATTACATCATTATAAGAGGGTGAATGAGGCTTTCCTGATGCACACAGTGTGAGACCTGGACAATGAATTGCACGTCTGTATCTCATCAATTTCCAAGGCAGCGATGGCGGAGTGGGCAGATTGGTTTATACAGTTTCCTACTTTCACCTATCTCAGAGTCTATGGCTATTCAGGCACTCCACTCATGTTACCAAGGTATCCGTCAGATGAAGTTATCTTCATGGAATTCTTAAGGCAAGCACATGATGTCCACACAGTCTTGAGGAACAGAAAGAGACCCGCCCTCAGCTTTCCATTAGGGTTGGGAATCTATACATGCAGATCAATAGCAGATGCTAAGACCATGAGAGATGAGCTAGATAAACTTGGTCTCAAGCCTTATAGCGAGAGACGATCATATGACCCTCATGTCGTCTACGCTGCCCAACTTGAGAAAACTATGCTCATTTACCCGCTCTTGAAGATTTTTGGGCTAACTGCATAGATGAGTTTGAGGTGCAGAGGCATAGTTACAGTAGGCTCACTCTTTCATCAGATGAAAGACTGCATATCAGAGGATCTCGAAGGGTTATCAGATGATGATGAGGTGTGCTTCTTCCAATGTACGCTCGGAAGTGAATTGAAGATCAACCTCTCCCACATGTCAATTGGGCTAACAAAGAGTCCCTCTCAGTTGAAGAAAGGACAAGACAAGTCCTCGAACACAGCAAGGTTTTCCTAGTCCTCAAAAGGAAGAAATCCATTCTAGCAGTAGAGCCACCAAGGATACAGTCATCACTTCCCTCCTCTTCCAGAGCACAATCAAAAGGGAAAGGTGTAAGTCAGTCTCAAGAAAGTGTGAAGGGCAGCAAATCAACTAAAAACGTAAGAAGAAGGTTAGACTTCTGAGGTATAGTCATACAGGAGCAGCCAACAGTTGAAGCAGAAGCTCCTCCAAAAGAACCCATACCTCAGAAGGAAACAAAAGAAGTGCCCTTAACACATGATTCTATACCATTGACAGGGTCTTCACCAATCCACATCGACCTAGATATTGAAGAAGACGAAGAAGTTGCAATTGTGCCTCCTGTTGTGACCTTTTCACACATCACCCCATTCAAAATGGGGACCCCCCCTAATTTTTTTTCCATTCGGTCTTTTGTCTTGGGTCTTGTGTCTGTCTCTCTCTGTTCTTTGTATCTTTTCGACGATGTACTTGTCTTTTGACCTGGATTGGAATTTTGATTAAGTCTGGAGTGCGTCTTGACAGATTAGGGTTTTGAATCTTCAGGCCATTTTGAGGTCAAATTGAGTTGGCTAATTGAAATTTGAGCTTGGCATTGCAGTTTGAAGGCTCCAGGCAAGTTCCCATTGAATTTTCACTGAATTCTGACAACTTACTATTTTTAGTAAGTACCAAATTTGGGGCCTATTTCTTAGGGATTTTCAAATTCTGATTGCTACACTGTGCTTAGAACCCTTAGAACTCCTCACTTGCAAAATTTGAGCGAAAACAAACAACTTTCTATTTTTAGCAGTTCTGGCTTCATGAGCAATTTTTAGGGTTTGCATATAAGATTTTTCAATGCATGTCTGGATAATCTTTCTGGGTTTTTCGAAAGCTTCGCGATGGTGTAACATGCAAGTCAAGTTGATCACTTTTCTGATGACTTGCTATTTCTAGCAGGTGCTCGCATGCAAACCAATTTTCTGGGTTTTTCTAGGTTTTTTGAGATCTCCCGGGCAGTATGACATGCAAATGCATCCGGCAGTTGGTCAGTCACTTTTTCAAGCACTTACTATTTTTAGCAGGTTCACTCCAGCAACTCCCCATCACTTCAGTTTCACGAACAGAGCAACATGCAACAAAAATGGGGTCAAACGGAGGTCATTTGAGGCACATGCAAGTCAGATTAGGGTTTCCAACTTCGGGACTCAAAATGAGGGATAAAACTTGAGAAAAATGAAAAATTGATGTATCCCATCACGATCGGCACCCTTCAGGCAGTCTACTGGTGAAATTTGAGCGCAATCCGAGTACTTACTATTTATAGTAAGTCACTTCTAGAACAGAACTAAAAATAGCAGGTTAGCATGAAAGGCAAGTGTGAATAGGATAGTTAGGTCATGAGGATCACACTGGAAAAATTTCAAGTCAAGAGGAGTTGCAGAAGTCCAAGAAGCAAGCAGTTACTAAAAATAGTAAACGAGGGCGAGCAGGCTGAAAAGTTGGCTAAGTATTTGAGAGCCACCTCCAGAAGTCCCCTTAACACTTCAGATGAAAATTCTAAGGCATGCAGGAAAAAAATGGAAGTAGTACCCCTTCAATGCGCCCATCATGGAGGAGTGAAGGAGAAAAATTCTAAGTATGGGAAAATTGAAAGCTCAGGGGGTCAAATGTGCCCAAGTTGGATAAGGAGGCCTTGAAAATTTTCTAAGTGTCACAAAATGAAAGCACTACCCCTCAAATGTGCCCTCAAGCAAGGAGTGACTTGAAATTTTTCTAAGTGTGGAAAATCAAACCTCAAGGGGTCAAATGCGCCCAAGAGCAGATTAGCTTGAGAAAATTTGCCTAAGGCAACGAAATGAAAGTGCACACCCCCAAATGCGCCCTAGAATGAGAGCTTACCCCCTTGAATGCGCCCTAACATGGGAGAAGGTAGGAAAAGTTTCTAAGTGTTGAAAATGAAAGTATGAGGGGTTAAATGTGCCCAAGTCAAGGAATGAAGGAGGTGTTTGAAAAATTTGGCTAAGTCATCAAAAACATAACCTCAACCCCTCAAATGCACCCAACTCAAGTGCCTAGTCGAAATTTTTTCTAAGTCAGGGAAAATGGAAGGAGACCCCTCCAAATGCGCCCTAGAGGAAGAGGGAGATTAAATTTTTTCCTAAGGCAAGAAAAATGGAATAGAAAGGTGGTGAATGTGCCCTAGCAACATGAAGTTGGTGGAAAATCTTCTAAGTGTTGGAAAACAAAACCTTCACCCCCAAAATGCGCCCAAAGTGGAGAAGAAATAGGAAAATTTGCTAAGTGATGAAAACTGAAAGTGTAGGGGGTGAAATGCGCCCAAGTCAAGAGGTTGATTTGAAAATCGTCTAGGGCAAGTGAAACTAAAAGTGTAGGGGATCAAATGCGCCCAATGTGAAGGAGAAGGCTTGAGATTTTCTAAGTGGTGAAACTAGAAGTTTGACCCCCCAAATGCGCCCTCATGAAGGCTAGCTTAGGAAATTTGACTAAGGCGTAGAAAATAAAAGTTCAACACCTTGAATGTGCCCAACTTGGAAGGGTGATAAGAAAAACGTCTAAGGCACTGAAATGAAAGTGGACCCCCAAATATGCGCCCATGACAAAAGGGTGGGTAAATTTTTTTAAAGGGAAATTCTGTAAGGCATTGGAGAATGAAAATTTAAACTGAAGTACGCCTATTTCAAGGGGGGTGATATTCTTAGATACGTTGGAGATAATAAATAAATTTCCCATAAGTTTTCTAGACAACTAAATGTTACATGCAGTCAAGTTGGGAAATTTTGAATTTTACAACAAGAGAGAATCTCCAGCAATAGAAAATGCTATGACGACTGGGACCCGACTGAATGACAACTCGCCTGTCTTCTCTCCATAGTTAGAAAATTACTAAGTAGTGGGGGAGAAAATTAAATGCAATTGCTAAAATGGGCGCCCTTTCACAATTATTTAAACCTCCAAGTTATTCATTTTTCCTCACCAATTGCAGATTTGAAGCTATAAGAAAAAGAGTGCTGAAGAAGAAATTGCTGAAGTGAGTGAGTTTGAGCAAAAATTTTCTAAGTGTCAGAGTGAGTTTGCTGAGGGTTTTAAACTTTGGAGTTTGAAATTTCAAGCTTTGGAGTCAGAATTCTTGAGGTTTGGAGTTAGAACGTTGATGCTGAAAAAATTTATTTTCGAAGTTAACTCCTATTTCAGCCATCTCACAGTGATTTTATTTTTTAAGTCTGAATTTTAATGCTTATATTTTGTTTTGCAGGATGGCTGAAACAGGAAGAGGAGATGCTGCGAGGATGAACAAGGTTGCAGGCAGAACTGCCAATGTAGAGTCAAGCAAGGAGAATGCATCCAGGCAGGCGATTATTAAGAAACTCTGCAAGTCTTTTCTTCCTGAATCGAAGTTTGTTTCAAAGTTGGGAGGGCTGACGGACACCAATCTTGGTTCTTTCAACCTCGGAGCGCTCAAAGGAAGAATGTACGGACAAGGTGGCCACCATCCATCAATTACAGTGCACAATATTATGAAAAGCGAACTCTATGCAGCTGTTGGTTTTCCACCAGCACTTCAGTGTCCGAAGGTGATTATGGAATGCGCTAATTGCTATAGGCTTGATCACAGAACAATTGCCTCTCCTAATGGCAAGTTGTTCGCCAACCTCACACTAGAATCTATCGAAGAAGCGTTTGGGATTCCAACTTTTGAGAAGATGTTGTACAAGACAAAAGAAGAGTTGACAAGATGTATGCCTCATCCTTCGAAAGATGTGCTGAGAGAATAAATACAGTTTGGATGTGGAAGTCAAGGCCTCCCCGCACAAAGTTACCCAAACAGATTATCTCAGAAGACTTGAAGCAAGAATACTGTGACCTGATTATGATGCTTAGCCGGGTGAACGGAAGCTCCCAAGTGTATATTTTTGAGCCTTGGATGTTTTATTACATCAGCATGGTGATGGAAGGGAAGGACTATGTTGATTGGGCAAGGATGATCAGTGATAATATATATGAGCAGTTCAGGCACCTGAGGAGGACAAGGACATTTTACATGAGTTCATACGCCATTTACATGCTGGCTCAGATGACCAAGTATAGAGGAATGACTTACAAGGAGCCAATTGGAAGCGGTTCTGATCAGTTCAAGATTTATGAAGCTTGCCCGCAGTTGCATTTGACCAACACTTCTCACTTTAAAAGGGTGAACAATGCTTTTACTATGCATATAACGAGGACTCTTCAACAAAGAACTCAACAGAGAATATCTAAGGAGGCCCAACAGTTGATTGAAGAGTACGGATATTGGTTCATCCAATTTCCAAAGTTCGCCTACATTAGGCTGCAGGGGTTCACCTCTTATGCATACAGATTACCGAGGTACCCCATCGACAGGATGGTGATGTTAGAAGTATCTAGGCAACTTTTTGCCTACGATAAAATCCAGAAGAAGAAAAAGAAAGGAGGACTGAACTACCCTATTGTTATGGGGAATTTAATTGAGTTTCCATCTTCACAAGAAGCCCGAGAAGCTGAGGACGAATTACAATTCTTCCACCTTACTCTCCACACTAGCAAATAGGATTTTGCTCCCTACAGAAATATCGGAGTGGTGCAAGGTGTGGAGCATAGGCATAGGGCTCACATTGAGGATTTTTGGGCTAATGCGGAGGATGAAGCTGAAGTGAGAAAGAGAATGTTTACTCGGCTGCCTCTTAGGTTGATCAGAGAGTGCGGGGTTATTCCAGCCCCAGACCAAGTGGTTGAGGATATCAATATTATTTAGCCAGATTATGAGTTGGTGAGAGACACGCAAGTCCCACCACTTGATTGGTCGGAGCCAGAGATTACGGACTTGGACATGCTGTGCATTCCAGTCCTGACATTTACAAGGAGCTGGGTGGAGAGACATGTTCACAGACTCAAAAGCAAATCAATAGCTCTCACCTACAATCTCATGGGCAATCAAAGGCTGCCAACAACGAGAGAGGAAACAGGCTACCCAAGCTTCAAGGCCGCAGGAAGAGGTTCTAGTTCGGCCAACGCGTCGAGAAATGGAGGAGGCATCACCGACACAATTACTGACTCACTCTTCAAGTGTGCAAGAGGTTCCGTTGTTTGCAAGTCAGAGGGTTAGATTGGATGAGGAGTGCGAGATGGAGGAGGTGAATCAGCCATTGCCTAGGGAGCCGGATAGTCAGAGTGTTAATGCTCCTAGGAATGAGAGCCAGCAGGAGGAAGATGAAGAGACGGCAACGGACACTCGCTTGGAGCATATGATCGAGGCAGCTTTTGAGGATGAAAATACTATGGAACCCAAAGCTCAAGGTTTGGAGGAGAATGCTCAACATTTAGAGGAGGATGCACAACACATGGAGACAAATGAGCCTCAACAAAATGTTGCTAGAGAGGAGGCTCGTGAAAAGGAAGCAACAGAAGAGCAACTACTTGTCATCTGCAACACACAACATGCGGTATTGGATTGGCTCACGAGTAGGATGAGAAAAGATCCTAAAGATGACACCGACCTGGCAATAGAGATGGACAAATTCCTCAACAGAATAAGTGGGTCGCCAAAGAAGAAAAGAGCCAAGAAATATTCAAGAATTGAAACAGATAAATCCAGTTCGTGCACGCTTCACGTTGTTGTGCCTAGGGAGGAGTGTGATCGAGACAAAGAGATGCCAGAAAACTATGTGGGCACCACTGTTGAGCTAGGCCGTCCCATAGGAGCACAAGTAATTGAAGAAGCTGACAGCTCCTACCAGGCGTTGAAAGATAGATTGCTTCAAAAAGAAGAAAAATACAAGAAATTGAAGAGGGAGCATAGGACGTTGATTGGCTATGTACAACACTTAGCACATCCGTGCGCATAGGAAAATCCAGTGATGGACCTTTCAGCAGAGCTTCCAAGGGAATCAATTAATGGGCTCGAAGAGTTGAAGAAAACAATTCAGGAGGTAGACAAGTGGGTTGGCAGTGTTCGTATTGAGGTCGACAGGTTCATTGAGGATCTTGTCTCTTCTTTTCAACATGCCTCCAGCATCCTTGCACGTATGGAGAACATTGATCAAGCTTGGAATGAGACTCACATTTATCGGGACAAGACCATTCCTCGCTTGGCAACCCTTATGCATATGCCTGTGCAGACTTTGATTGAAGGAGGAGTAATCCAAGAAGGAGATCGGTATGATTTTCCAGGCTGGTATTCTTTAGCATTCACTGGCCAAGGCTTCTTTGCTACAGCACAGGCAAAGTCAATTAGAGTGAGAAAGGCCATGGAGAACATTCAAGAAGGGGTCTTCAACACACTTGAGGCCTTGTTCCCAAAATGGCTAACTCCTGAGGAGGTGACATTAGATGGCTTGAAGGGAGGATTGCACCCTTTCTTGTCTGGAGTGAGATCGTTTGTCCAAGTTGATTTTGAGAACGTTTCCACTTTCTCTAGCATCATTCAGAGTACTCAGGAAGCCATTGATGCCTGGAGAAAATCTTGTATTTGGCAAGAGTAGACGATCACCATCCTCAAGTTCCAGCTCAACCTCACCCCGTCCATTTCAGTTCAGGAAATTGAAGCAGTGCTGGCCAGATTTGTTGAATTTGCAGTCAGAGAGAACAATGGGAATGCGTTCCTGGACGAGAATCTTTTGGAAGGGTAGTGGGCATTAATTTCCCATAGTGGTCAAAGGGAGGAGTTTGTCATTTTGTGCTCATTTATTACACCACTCCACCTTCTGGCAGTTTTTAGGGTGGAATCTTGACCAGGGCATATGTGGTTCAATCTGAGCCGTCCGTTGAGATTGACAAGCTATAAAAGGGGTATCCCCCCTCATTTATACATCATAGATTAGATCATTAGAATTAGATAGAGATAGAATCATAGAGTAGAGAGACTGATAGCATAGATTGGTAGCATAGATTGAAGAAGAAGGAAAGTTTTCCAATGAATGCTTTGTAAGAAGTTGTGAACACTCACATAATAAAAAGAGTTATCATTGATGGTGGTTTCATCTTTTGTTGTGAGTAGCTAGGAAGATTTCTTCGTCCTTCTGATTCATGTAGGAACTTAAAGTAAAATAGATTTCATTTCATGCACATAGATAGTTGTGGAATGCGGTGTTTGATTCAAGCAAGCTTCGTTTGATCCATACCACTAGCGAGTTTACTGATGGTGGACTTGCCTTGCGTGGTCAACTGGAACCCTTTGAACCTAACTTCGATTATGATTTACATGTTGGCATGCATCGTTGTGATGGTGTCTTTATGTTGAATTGTGATTTGAATACCTTTAGCTACTCCCTTGAAGATTGCACCGACTTTGTGGAAGTTGTCCGAAGCAAGGCAAAGCATAGTCTGGTTGAAGTTTGTTGAAGTTGATCTCCACATCCCGTGCTTAGGTTAGAACATAGATTTTCTAATCTCTGCAACCATTCAATTCCGCACTTTTCTGGTTAGTATAGGAAATTTGCACTTCATTGATAAATCTCTCGAGTCACGTGAAAACCCCCTTTCTCTTTAGTCTGTTGTCTGTTGTAGAACAATTACATAAGTCCCTCTCGTCATACCAGCAAGTCCCTCTCGTGATACCAACAAATCACAACGAACCAACTAAATCTATTCTACTGCATAAAGGAACCTTGGAGTTGAATGTATGATCTCTCTTGCAATCTTAACATGCAGGAAACTTTGATCAAGAGAGAATAGAGTAGCCATTAGAAACTTTATTCTGCTGTTTGGTGCGGTCACAAAATACACATCAACACCTCCCAAGGAAGTTAGTAAAGATACTATCGTGTCTTGGCTTGAGAGATCCTTGGGAAGGGTAAGAAGAAGACCTTCATATCAGGTGAATTTTGACGACCTTGATAACATCTATCAGGAACCGCCTAAGAAGAAAGCAAAGAGACAAATCCACTTTGAGAGAAATCCTGATGGTGAGACGATCATGGAGACTGCTACACCTCATGAAGATAAGAACAGAGATGAAGTAGATATGGATGACTTCGTGATGGTGAAGGCTAATCTTGGCAAAAACACCAGGCATGCGGATGTCAGTTTGTTCAGAGTTGTACCCGAAAGCCTTCAAGAAAGAGTGATTAAAGATGGAGAAGACAAGGCAGCCCTCAAGGCTGAAGTTCCACAGCTCAGGCTTTACATTTCTAACCTTGTCCATGGCTCTTCACAGGCTACTCAGTTGCTGCCCCAGGTTGTAGAGACACCAGTTGATCATCATCAATTAAGATAGCTGGTAATATGTGGGAAACAAACTTAGGAATGGATTGAGAATTTCATCGTCAGAGGGAAGAAAATCTTGGCACAGATATTTCAGCTGAGAGATGACGCTCATAAGCTACGTCAAGGAATTCAAGGATTTGAATAGTCAATGGCAGAGGTAAAACTAAGGCATGAAATCATCATTGCAGATTTGAATACAACCTATGGTTCAATGGTTTCAAGAGAACACAAGAAGAAGATCCTTGCATGGAGAGAGCGTCACATCTTCAAGGTGAAAACCTATGAGAGGATAGTAGAGGAGTTCGTTGCATATAGACAAAGGGTAGTTGAGGCTTTTCTGTTCATAAATGAGTTTATCACAGAGGTTCCTGCTTGATGTCATCATCATGATGGTTCCTATGTCAGACTTGATGAAGTACAAGCCCAGTTTCAAAATGTTGTTCGCAGCAGTGATGGTGGCCTAAGTCAGATTTCCATGATGTTAGCAAAGTTTGAAAAAGCGGCCAATGAGGTTGAAGATTTCCTAAGATCAATTGCAGATGGAGAGGATATCCTAGAAAAGCGCAACTTTGCTATTGATGGTATAGATGCACCTGATCGGAACACAGTTTCCTGCTTTTTAGCTGATGTATTGCGATTTAAAGTGGCTTTCTTCTAGAAGCTTTCTTTCCGCTTTCTTTCTATTCTTGGAACAATTCTTATCTATTCTTTGAAGAAGAGAAAGAAGATAAAATGTAATAGTTGGCACTTCCAGCTTTTCTTGCTTTCGTAGGTGTTAGATGTTGTCTTCTTTTAGTTTTAGAAATAAAGCTTGCTTGCTGAGCAAGTCTTAGTTGTAAAAGCAAGGAGATTTTAGGGTTCCCTACTCCTCTGCTTAGGCTATAAATAAGAGTAGTCTTGCTCATTTATTTTCAACCATGCTAGTGATAAAAAAACGTTGAGCCTATTTGTGCCTTCTATTTGTTATTCAGTGTTGTTCAATCGTACTTATGATAGCAAATTGCTGAGTCTCTTTTAGCCAGCAAGTTGTAGTTTTTTTTCACTTTATGTAAGAATGAGATTGCAAGTCTCTTTTAGCTGCAAGTTCTTGTTCCGTGCATGTGTTTAGTGTAATCTTTGTTCTAGAAGTTTGAGAAATAAAGTCTTGAGCCTATTTTGCCCTGATATAATGTCTCAGATTTCTGTTATTTGTGTTATGCTTATATGATCTTTAATTTCAACTTGCATTGAAAGTAAGTAGATGTGTGTTGGAAGGAGAGTTTATTTAAGTATTTTGTCAGAGAATCATACTTCATCCATTTCTATTTCTCTTGCTCTGCGTTTACTTGAGAAAATAGAAATGTCATTAGCGTAGGTTAGTCATAGTTGAAGTTCTAAATCAGAAAATCTCAGCTACGACGCTTGAGTTTTATAAACCTTGTGCTCTTAGCTGATCAAAAAGATAGGCGACTTAGTTTTAGTTTACTTTCTTAAACACCATCAGCAAGAGGGAGCTTCCCCTCCTAATTTGAAGAGCAGTTTATCTGTGCATAGTTGTCCGTTTCAAATCCGCATTCTAGAGGTGCGAATTTAAACGCTAACAAAGTACGAACTTGAACAAGAATGAAACAAATGATAATGAAGAAGAGTGAGTGCCTATAAATACAACATGACGGTGGCTTCTCCAAGAGGTGCATCTCTTCTTCAAGAGGTCGACCAATGAAAAGATGTCTCATGAAGAGTGGCGAATTCCACATGAAGTCGGCCACATAGATTAATTATTATTTAACATGAAGTGAAGCGCCCCTTCACTAAAGTATACCATTAATAAATAAATAGCCGTTAGGCTATATTTAATTTATTGCCTTATAGAGAAATTGCGGCTGGAAGTAGAGGCCTGCGGTTGCTAACATCAACACTCCCTCTCAGCTAGGAAGGAATACTTCCAGCTATCCAAGACATATCACCTCATCGTGATGTCAATCACCATGGCTACTCCCATATATGGTGAATATGCACAAGTGCCTATCACATAATCACTCAACGTGATGTCGTTATCTCATCATGACGTTCACCATGGCTACTCCCAGAGGGTGAAAAAACACAAGTACAAGAAAATCATCACGGAATCTCACGTGATGTTGTCATGGAGTCACACACATGACATCCACCATGGCTACTCCCAGAGGGTGGAAACAAGGGCTTTCACCTCAAATTTCTCTCACAGAGAAAGATGTAGAAACCCTAGTTTCCCCCGACATGCTTCGACGAGTTTTACGTTTTTCTGAAGGTTTTTGGTTTTTTTGCAAATTTTGTGTTTTTGATGCAATAAATGAAAGGTACGATTTTGACAATAAATTGAAATAAATTCAATAAAAATAAAATAACTCTGGAATGGAAAGAATATGGACGCCAGTATCTTTATTTGATCTTTTCTACTGAATACAAGAATACCCAGATACATGCAAATGACTTAAATAATGAATTTTCAATATTTTTAGAACCTGGTATTTGCTGCTACAGAAGTACAGAATTGTACGGCTGCAATGAAAGATCTTCTCCTCCCTCTGTCTGATGATTCCCGATGTTGCTCAATGAATGTGCGCCAATACTGGAGATGTTAAGAAGCCAATGAGAAAGGCGTTTCACCTTCTAAGCAAAGGACGGCTCCAGACAAGATGGTACGGCCTGGTACAGGTACGGCCAGGTACAGCAGCTTTAATGTTTGGTACGGCCTCCTCAAAACAATGCCTAAGTCTCTGAATATGATGCGCCCAAGTCAATAGATGATCTCTGAATGAAAGAATAAGCTGAAACCTCTGTAAATGAATTAACTCTGAAGTTCTGTGATTTCCTCTGTATGAGAAAACCTCTGCTGGCAATAGATCAAGTGATATTTCACACTCTCTGAATTGCTTTCCGCTGGAGATGGCTCGTTCCCCAAGGAAGTCGAGTTCAAACCCTAAAGTCTGTGCTCAGATCAATTTGATCAGTTCTCAAAATCCAATAATCTCATAATGACACAAAAACCAAGGCAAAACCCTCTTAAGGCTGAAAAGTGCGATTTCCTTAAGAATAGGGTTTCATTAAAATATTCAATTTTAATTCTTTTAATTTCTCCATAGTTCTCAGCTGAATATTTTAATATAATATCAAATGTCAAACTGGCCCCCTTTAATGATGGCGCACCCCTCAAGGCAATCACTTAAGTTATAATTTTAAATTATAACTTTATATTATAACATTAAATAATTAATATTTAATCAGTATAATTAAATATTAATATCTTCCTCGTAAATCATCCGATTACTGATCCGTCTGATGCTGACGAACTCTGAAGTGATTCCGGATGCCGCCAAAGCCATATTGCTAAAAATAGCAGGGGTCCCACACTGCCTGCCAGGAACTGCTAAAAATAGCAATTCTGCAAAAAACCTCCGAATGAGCCAGAACGAAAGACCACTGATCAATCTCTGCAAACTGAAGCTGAGCCAAGCTTCGAAGTGACCCTCTATCCAAACAATCAGCCTACGAGTGGAGTGTGATATTGAAAATCGTCCTCACGAGAGATGTCGAAGGGGACATGACAGATATGAGGAGCTTACACCTCAAATCTCTCTCACAGAGAGAAATGCATTAACAAGGGCTTGCACCTCAAATCTCTCTCACAGAGAGAAATGCATTAAAACAAATCATAGAAGATCACTGAAGTTGAGTCTCCTTCTCAGCTAGGGCTTCATTCTCCACAATTCCAAGCTTGTCTCGAAAGTACACAAACTTTACTCTGGCAAGAGGCTTGGTGAGAATGTCTGTCGTCTGCTCATCAGTGTTGATATACTTCAACTGAATTTCTTTCCTCAATACTATATCTCTGATATAGTGGTATTTGATCTCAACATGTTTAGTTTTGTCATGAAACATTGGGTTGACAAAAAGCTTCACACAACTTTGATTATCACAATGAATGACAATCGGCTCCATAGATTGTCCAAACAATCCTGCAAGGAGCTTCCTAAGCCACATTGCTTCTCGAGTTGCCACACAAGCTGCAATATACTCGGCCTCTGCGGTGCTCAGTGCTACAAAAAACTGCTTCTTGCTGCACCAGGAGATCATCGCAAACCCCAAACTGAAACAACATCCAAAGGTGCTATTCTGATCAGTGACACACCCTGCCCAATTAGAATCAGTATATCCATGTAGCTTCAAGTCCACAACAGAAGAATATCTCAAGCCATACCCAACTGTGCCACGCACGTATCTCAAGATATGCTTCATTGTAACTAGATGTATTTTCCTTGGTTCACACATGAACTGACTAAGTGCACTCACTGTATAGCAAATATTTGGTCTAGTATTGACTAGATACATCAATAATCCAATCAACTGTTTGTACATAGTAGGATCCACTAGATCTGAACTAGCTGCAACCTCCTTAAGCTTCTGAAAGTTGGTCTCCATAGGCGTAGACATGGATTTGCAATCCATCATACCAAATCTCTTCAAGATGTCAATAGTATACTTGCCTTGACTCGGAATGAACTCATCTGACTTCTACCATACTTCTAAACCAAGGGAGTAGTGCATGAGACCAAGATCCTTCATTTCAAATTCAGAAGCTAACTCCTTCTTGCATTTGATAATGAGGTGATCTTCTCTAGTAAGAATTAAATCATCAACATAGAGAACCAAGATTAATGCTTCACCATCAATTACCTTTAAGTAAAGGTTTGAATCAACATCATTCTTGGAGAAGCCCAAGCTTATTAGGTATTGATCAATTCTTTCGTACCAAGCACGAGGAGCCTACTTAAGGCCATACAAAGCCTTCTTCAGCCTGCAAACATGAGACTCCTTCCCATGAACCTCAAAGCCATCAAGTTGCTCAATATATACCTCTTCCTCGATTACACCATTCAGAAATGTTGTCTTCACGTCCATCTAGTGTATCTTCCATCCTTTAGATGTTGCAATAGCAATGATGGTCCTGATGGATGTATAACGAGCAACTGGAGCAAAGGTTTCCTCATAGACTACTCCCTCTTTCTGAGAGAATCCTCTAGCCACAACCTAGCCTTGTACTTCTTGATGCTCCCATTAGCCGCATGCTTGATCTTGAAGAGCCACTTAGAAGATACCACAAATTTTCCTTCAGGTCTAGGTACGATGTCCCAAACATCATTCTTGAGGATGGACTGATACTCTTCAGTCATAGCATCTCTCCATACTTGCTGACTAGTAGCTTCCTCAACACTGGAAGGTTCAGACTCAATGATTTGACTCATCAATGTAACATAGCTTGAAAATTTGTGAGGCCTCTTGCTTTCTTTGAAAGTTCCTCTCGGGGCTGCAAACCTTTCTGCCTCCTGCATTGTTTGCCTGGCCCAAAGAGGTCTCTTTCGACCAATCACAATGTTTGTAGGCCCATCATTAGGTTCCAAAGGCTCAACTGGATCATCTTCTTTAGGATCAGTAGCCTCCCTCTGAATCTCAGGAATATGGTCAACTTCCATGTCCTGAGGAGATTCTTGGTCTTCATTGTCTATCTCCAAATGAGTGCCCTTAGATCTCTTGAATGCAATATCTTCTTCAAATATAACATCCCTGTTGATTTCAATCAAC
>VDFB02231896.1:0-29601 GCA_007258455.2 Sequoia sempervirens
TTGTTGAAGTAATATTGAGCATTTCAATGAAATGCTCATAAGATTTTGGCAAACTCTTCAAAGTAATGATGACCATGTCCTCTTTCTCTATTGTTCGACCAATCGCCTCCAACTGATCATGAATGTCCTTAATCTTTGTCAGATGTTCTTGTAAGGACATTTTCTCATCCATCATGATGGAAAAGAGCATGTTCTTGAGAAAGAACGCTCTGCTCTTATCAGAGGTTTCATGAAGGGCCTTTAAATGATCCCAGATTTCTGTAGCAGTTTTACCAGCCGATACCTGAGGTAGCTGGTCATCTGTGACTAAGAGTTTGATGAGCATGATAGCTCCCTGGTTGCGTTCATCCCATTTGTCCCAGTCCTTTTCGGCTACAGTGGGACGAGTTGAGTTCCCCAAAACGATCTGATCAAGGCAACGATATTCAAGGATTGTAAGCATGCGTTGCTTCCAGGTGTTGTAATTCTTCCCATTTAACTTCTGGTTGCTTTCGAGAATTATATTTGTTAGAGATGCCATCACGTACCCCGAGGTCAAACTGGTAAAGGCACAAAAACCATCGCATTGAGAACAAAAACAAGTTTTGCAAGACAAATTCCAAGGCATAAATTGAAACCCTAGCACGGATTTTGAGGTATAAAACCAATGCAAAGGTTTTAAGACAAAATTTGGAGAATACCCAGAGAATTTTGGCAGCACCCACTTGCACAAATTTAAAGGCACAAAAAACGAGGTACCCAAAAAAATCTGAAGACAACGCAGTTGAGGACTTGAAAAATTCACCAAGAATCTGCAATCAAAATAATTTTTCGACTTCAAGTGAATGATAAAAACCTTAGTCGAGTTGCAGAAACCCTAGGCGACCATGGATGTGCAGAAAAAATGCAGAAAATATTGGAAATCGCGGGCTAAATGCAGACCCAAATCGCGTCACCTAGAAAAATGATGAAACACGTCCACAAAAGATCAAATTGCGTTTGAGAATGTTTGAAAATCTCGGCCACAAAGCGCAAAAAATCGTGCTTAGAAAGACACAAAATCGCGGGTACAAGGAGATGCGAATCTGAGGACGATTTGCAGAAAAACGTGTCTTAAAACCTCCAAAAACCGTGCGTGTAAGAGAAAACTAAAAGAAATGCGACCACAAAACTCAAAATCGCAGCCAAAAAAAAAGAAAACATGCTTTAGATTGCGCCCAAAAGTAACAAAAGAAGCACGTGGCCTGTAAAAAAAACTTTAAATTTCTTTAGCAAATAAGACTTGCAATTTTTAGAGTCATTAAAACCCACAAATTTGCAGAAAAAGGGTTATGATTTTCAATGAGAAAAAGACTCACGAAAATCAGAAAACAAAACCCTCGATTTTGATCGGGCTCTAATACCATGTTCTAAAAATGAATTGGTAATTCTATTACTTGCTTTAACAAAAGGAGAAAATTAAAATATATAGAAATTACAAAGCACTGAAAATATTTATGAATCTAGCTACTTCAACTAACTACAACTGTAGACATTTAAGATGTTTACCAATCTCTACCTACACACTACAGAAGACATTTAAGATGTCTTAACTAACTAATTACATTATTAACCATTAACAGAATAAAGAAATATTATTCTAACAGATGATTGGTGGTAGAAATAATCAAGAGGCTTCCTATTTAACATCTTTTGTTTTCTTGATCAGAGATGTTTCAAAACCTATTGCTTCTGGACAGTCACTCTTCAATGTAGGATATTGCAAGTGACCTCTAGGCTACTAGTCATTACCTCCTATCAGCCATCATGGATGTTGGGGATTTGAGCATTTCTTGGATTTCACATTAGATTTGGTTGATCCGCACATAGATGGTGATAGATTTCCGATACATGCATGGTGCTACTAGGATATCCTCACTTTTATTGTAGTTGTTGTGGGTCCATTTCTACTCAATGTTGGTGTACTCTTCTAATCAGCATCAAGGGGCTTTTAGCTGTCATTATCCACAACTTGGGGCATGTGGGTAGACGCATGTCACCAATTTTTTGTTTACCACTAAATATTTTTAGATCTTGGATGTTAGGTGAGGTTCTAGTAGCTTTTTGTTTATCGCATTGACATTCATTGAATAAACATAAGATGTAGAAACCTACGTATAATATGAATGTGAAGTACCTTATATTATTTTAAAAATTGAAATGGGTTATTCTCATCATTAATCATGAAACCTTTGAGGATTTGTGGGTTTCTTACACTGAAGTGAGGAATGCTACCCTAGAGAATGATCCTCATGACACTCAAAGCTAAAAGAACATCATAAACTTAAAACTAGTGCATCAAAACCTGGTAGGCTTGGCTACATGCCAGAAGAGCTTGACATGGTTGAATAGGTTCAAATTGGAGGAGGAAAGATACTTAGAATGTTCTTGACATAGTTGCAAACATCTTTGTCGAGGTTGATAATATTATCGTCTTTTAGTGTAATGTCCCCTTCTCGAGCATGATCTTTTCAGTTGATCGTTGGCCTATTCCGGAGACCCGTAGGCTACTCGGAAGGTGAAATTAGGGTTTCGTGTTTTGGAGGTTGCTATTGCTCGTGAATTGATGATTGAATGGCGGATTTTTTCTGGGTTTTCAGAGAGCTTCGCAGTGGTGTGTTTTTCTTGGCATTCCGAGCACCTTCAGGAATTTACTATTTTTAGTAAATTCTATTTATGGCAGTGGTCCTGTCGTTCTCGGCACAATTGGCTTTCCTCTTCAGTCGACTCAGTTGGTTTGTTCAATTTTGGCCTTGGGATGCATTTTTGGAGAGATAAGTTCATTTCATTTAAACAATGTTATATTTTAATGTTATAATACCCCCTTGGCCTAGTCTCATAACTTAATGTTCTGTTAAAAAGGTGGTCTTTAAGGGGTGGCGCCTCATTGAGGTAATTTTATATTTATTAAGGTCAAAATTGAAGCTTTAAGTTGGACGCCTATCTTGAAGAGATGAATTTCATTAAAAAGTAAAAAATGAAGCCCTGAAGAAAAAGTGACGCCATTTCTTGGAGGGAAAAGAATCAGGGTTTCTAGAAGCTTCTGGAGGGGTCTTCACAAAATTATAAAAGGAAGTCTTGGGTCTTCATTTGGGCATCTGATATCTTGAGTAATGTTATGCTGCCGAAATGGTGCTGGACTGCTTCGAGGAATGAATGCCTCCTAGCCTTGGCTCGACTTCGTGCTTGAGAGATAGCACCTAGTGGAGAGGTTTGCTGATTATTGAGTGGAATTCTGTAGCGAGTTTTGAATTGTAGCCTCGAGTTTGCATTGTAGTTGTTGTTTATGCATTGTAATTCAGTTATTTGCAAATTAATTAAAAATCTGGAGTTGCTGGAGTGTGTTGCAGATCGAAGTTTTGACTCATAACTCTTTGTGTGATTTTATTCTGGTTCTGGGTAGTGTACCCATGCATTTGCTAGTTAAGGGCGCCCCTCTCTGAGAAGTTTGGGAATTTTTAGTGAAGTCATTTATTTTATAGAGCAAAATCGCCCTTCCTTTGCAGCCATACCATTTTGTACTTGCATTGGGGTTCGTGCAAAAATAAAAACAGCAGATTGGAGTCATTTCATGGTTCTTACTTGGGCGCCATCATGTTAGGAAGATAATGCATCTGGTTTGAGGTCTTTTGGTTGAGGTTTGAGTGAGTTGTGAGCATTTCATTAGGATTCTGTGTTGCTGGTTAAAAGGTTTCAGTCCATGTTCAGTCATATCAGTTTGCAGTTTGGCTGTCATTTGAGTTGGGATTGGGTAGGAAGTCATTGAGAGCATTAAGGGGACATCATACTAAAATTGCAGCAGTGTTAGACTTTCTATTATATGTGGTTGACAGGCATTCTCTAATTATTGTAAGCTGAACAGTAGTACTGTCAGCAATCTAACTTCTGCTTTTTCATTTATTGTATTTCCCACTGGATAAGTGGAAGAGGCTGGCTTGCCGCCTACTTTACATTTTGAAGTTGCATTTGTAGTTCTTATGTCTTCGCCATATGGTCGCCTCATTTCCATTCTGGATGGAGTAGCACATACTTGGTGTTGAGTTTGCTTTCAGTTTGTAGTGGTAGAGATCCTCTGACCACATGCTCGTCGTTCTCTGACGCATTCTTGGTTAGAGTTTTTTGTATCAGCATTGCATTAAGACCCTCTGACCATATGCTCGTCGTCATCCGGCGCATTCTTGGTTAGAGTTCCTTTATCAGCATTGCATTGAGATCCTCTGACCATATGTTCACACCTTTGCCAACTCGGGATCTTGGTGTACATTCTTGGTTAGAGTTGAATTCCGCATCGTTTGGTTTAAGTGCTAACCCTAACGATTGTGTATTGCTCTGCTGCTTGTAATTGAAAAATTGAAAAAATTGGTTCGGTATATTTCAGTGGTATCAGAGCCACGTATCCTGCCATCCTGTGAAACAAACCTTCTATGAGTGACAGAGAACAAAGATACTTAGCAAGGGAATACAAGAAGGCTACTAGTCAGTTTCAGCGGCATCAGGCTCCAGAAGGTCAGACAACTTTAGAGGTATTAAGAGCAAATTGGGAATCTTCTCCGGAAGAAGAAATGGGGGATAATGAGAGGACATCAGGTGGTAACATAGATGATAGTGGGAAGGGAAGATAAAGATCGTTAAGTCCGGGAAAGGGGTTCGAGAGGAAGATGGATGCCTTAATGGATATGGTATCTCTCATGATGGGGAAAGTGGGTCAGAACCCAACTCCACAGAAGAATCCAGGACATAGGGGAGAACACAGTGCCACCAACCAGCATAATGGACATGCTGCTCAGCCTGCTTCAAATAGCACATACATTTCTTCCAGGCCATTCAAACCCACCTTCTTGGCACCAGTAAACTCTCAACCTGATCTAGAAGAAAATGCTTCATTTGTTGAACAGTTGAGACTCGGCCGTGCTGAGTATGATTCTCTCCTTGATGAAATTAAGATAGATATGTCTTACAATGATTTTATGGATCATAAAAGGAAGAATAGAGGACAAGGAAGACATTATGAACAAAGGAGAACAACAATACATGGGGATTTGCATCAAGCTATCAACAAGGTTACGCTTCCACATTTTGATGGGAGTGACAACAGTTCAGCCATAGCTTGGATACAAAAGTGTAATGTCCCCATTTTTGCGAGCATCTGAGTTCGTAGGAATTAGCCTATTATGCGACCCTTGTAGGCTGATAGGATGGATAGAGGGTCTTGATGGAGCTTGGCTCAGCTTCAGATTGTCAGTACTTGATCAGTTGGCTTTCGTTCGGACTCGTTCGGACACTTCTAGCCTGAGTTGCTATTTTTAGTAGTATTCAGCACTCAGCGTGGGACCCCTGCTATTTTTAGCAGTATGGATTGTTAGCGTTTGAAATCACTTCAGTATTCATCAGCTTCAGACGGTTTGTGCATCGGGTATATATCGAGAGAGATATTAATATTTAATTGATTTAATTAAATATTAATTGTGGAGCATTATAATATAAAGTTATAATATTTTATTATAACTTAAGTGATTTCAGTGAAGGGGTCGCCCATCATCAGTAAGGGGCCATTTTGACGATTAAATTTATAATTAAAAATTTGGTTGAGACTATTGAAAGATTAAAATGAAAAGTTCGAAATATTTTAATGTTTCCCTATTATTAAGGAAATCGCACTTTTCAAAGAATAAAGGGTATTTGCTTGGGATTCGAGCCATTATGCATATTGACTTATTGAAAATTGATCAAGTTTGGTCTGAGCAAGAAGCTTTAGGGTTTCAGTCTCGAATTCATTGGGGAACGATCCATCTCCACTGAAAGCAGTTCAGAGGGTGTGAGATATCACCTGATTTATTGCCAGCACAGAGGTTTCTTCATTCAGAGGAAATCATAGAACTTCAGAGAATATTTATTTACAGAGTCTCGTCATAGGTTTTCATCTGGAAAGTTTTTAGCAACAAGGGCGCATCATATTTAAGGGTTTGGACACAGTTTCAAGAAGGCCGTACATTTGTACCTGCTGGTCTGACACAGCCGTACCCTGTACCAGGCCGTACCAGCATCAGAAAAGGCGTGTTTATCATTCTATGTGAAATGCCTTCCATATTGGCCTTGTATCTTCATCTCAGGAGGCGCTTTCATCTCTGGATCAGTTTGCATACATCTGGCAAGAGGAGAAGGTCATCTACTTGCAGCCGTACCAGATTTATTCACCTACAGATTGCTGCATTTTTACCAGGTTTTTCCATCATAAAAATACTGTCTCTTTGATTGCATGCAATTGGATCATTTTTGTAATCATTACAGAAGATCAAATAATAGACTGGCATCCGTATTTATATCAAATACTATCGTTATTAGAGTGGATTTATTTTATTTGAATTTATTTCCATTTCTTTGCAAAAATCGCACCTTTACAATTTATGCTCAAAAACCACAAAAAACTAAAAACTTTAGAAAAGACAAACAAAACAATCAGATTTGAGAAACAGAGGAAACTAGGGTTTCTACAAAAAGTTAGACAACTATCTAGCTCTTAGACCCATGGCGGAAGAGGAGGCGATTAAGTTCGCTACGCTACACCTAGATGGGGTGGCGCACGAGTGGTGGTACCATGGCCTAGTCACTTTGGGTCATCGGTCTATCACTACCTATGATGAGTTCACCAATAGGCTCATAGAGAGATTTGAGAAAAAAGATCCTGAAGTGCATTTTAGAGAATTGGCACAGTTTAGGCAATATGGCATAGTTGATGCCTACATAGTTGAGTTTCAGAGACTTTTAGTCATGGTCACAGGAATCACTGAGAGGCGTTTGGTGATCCTATTCAGTGAAGGATTGATGGAGCCACTCAAGGGTTGGATTAAAGCTTTTGATCCACCCTCCCTACAGGAGGCAATGAAGAAAGCAAGAAACATGGAGTGGGCTGCTCCTAAAGCAAAGTTTCAATCCAAGCCATCATTTCACAAAAGGGATAAAGGAAAAAGACCTCATCATGAGGAGTTCAAACAACATAAACCTCATGTCACAAGATTGGATCCAGAGACACTTAACGAACTCAAAAGAAAGCGGTTATGTTTCCGGTGTAGAGAAAAATGGTCCCAAGATCATATTTGCCCAAAAGGAGTCAAATTTCATGAAATTGAATACTATTCAGCTGAAGAAAGTAATTCTGATTTTTCAGACCAGCAGTCTGATTTTGATGACAGCGAAGTGGAAAGAGCTCTAGAAGAGTCCGAAGATGAAAAGGGAAGTGGAGGTACTTTGGCTCAACTTTCGAGCTTTCAAAAGAATGAATCCTTCAAAGTTCAAGGGATGATTAAGGGGCAGTGAAGAGTTGCCTTGATTGACACTGGAGCAACGCATAACTTCATTGATGAAGTTGTGGTGGCAAAGAAGGGGCTGCAAACAAAAGAGTTTGAAGGCTTCAAGGTTATGGTTGCTGATGGGTTTCACATCTCATGCACCAAGAAGATCTCAAACATGACTATGCAATTGGGAAACTATGAAGTCAAGGATGACTTCTATGTAGTCAACATTGGAGATACGGATGCCGTTCTAGGCATTCAATGGCTGCGTTCACTCGGAGAGATCTCTTTAAATCTGCAAACCATGGAGCTCAAGTTTCAATCGGATGGGAAGAATGTAGTGCTAAGAGGAATGTCCAATGGTGGTCCTCGGATTGTGTCATTCAAGAGAATGGCAAGGCTGATTCGTCATGATCAAGTTGATTGGGCTGCAGAATGTATGATTCCTCCTGCTAGTCCAGTTGAAACAAAGAGAGACTATCCTCTTGATATTCAGTCTTTACTCACAAAGAAGAGCAAGGTGTTTGCTGATTTACCTCCTGGACCACCTCCTGAACGGGGTTCAGAGCATGTCATAGAGCTCAAGGAAGGAGCTAAACCAGTTATTACAACTCCATATCGGTACCCTAAGAAGCAGAAGGACGAGATTGAGAAAAACATTCAGGAACTCTTGGAGATGGGCTTCATTCGTCCAAGCAAGAGTCCCTTCGCTTCAGCAGTTGTTCTTGTGAAGAAGCAGGATGGTACCATCCGCATGTGTGTGGACTATCGTGCTTTGAATCAAAGCACCATTAAAAATTGATACCCCATTCCGAGGATAGATGAGCTCATTGATGAGCTACATGGAGCCAAGTTCTTTTCAAAGATCGATTTGAGATCGGGCTACTACCAGATTCGGATGAGAGGATCTAATGTTGAGAAGACAGCATTTAGATGTCACTATGGCCACTTCGAGTTTCTAGTCATGCCATTTGGGTTGACTAATGCTCCTGCTACCTTCCAGTCTTGTATGAACAGAGTCTTTCAGAAGCAGTTGAGGAAGTTTGTATTGATATTTTTTGATGACATTCTGATCTTCAACAAGAGATGGGAAGAACATCTCAAACACTTGGAGGAAGTGCTTAGCATCCTAGAATCAGAGAGTTTGTTTGCCAAAGAATCCAAATGTGAATTTGGAATGAAGGAGCTACTTTACCTTGGTCATATAATCAGTGCTGAAGGAGTGAAGGTTGATCTTGAAAAGATCAAAGCAATTGTTGATTGGCCACCTCCTGAGAATTTGACTCATTTGAAAGGATTCTTGGGTTTTTGTGGATTTTATAGAAGATTTGTGAAGGGCTACTCGCAGAATGCTGCTCCTCTTACTGACCTCATGAAAAAGGGGGCTTTTTGTTGGTCAAAAAAGGCCCAAACTACTTTTGATAAGTTTAAGAGGATCATGAGCTCTTGTCCGGTTTTAGCTATTCCAGATTTTTCCAAGCCTTTCGAGCTACAGTGTGATGCATCCGGTGAAGGAGTTGGGGCTGTTTTGATGCAAGACAAACATCCCATTGTGTTTGAGAGCAGAAAATTAAGAGGTGTTGAAAGGACCTACTCCATCTACGACAAGGAAATGCTTGCCATTATGCATGCATTAGCTAAGTTCAGACAGTATTTGGTGGGGAGCAAGTTTGTGGTCAAGACTGATCACAATAGTCTCAAGCACTTCATGCATCAGAAAGATTTGAACGAGAGGCAACAAAAGTGGGTGAGTAAGCTTCAAGTTTATGATTTTGACATTGAATATGTCAATGGTAAAAACAATATTGTGGCCGATGCTCTATCTAGGAGACCTCATTTGAGCTCATTATGTGAGCTTACTGCTGATTGGAGGAACATGTTGCTTGCTGATTATGCCAAAAATCAGTTTGCAACCAGCATCATTGAGGGTACTTTTCTTGACGAAAGGTACAAGGTGGTTGAAGGGCTGATACACTACAAGGGTAGAATCTTTTTGGTGGCTGATTCTAAGCTCAAAAAGAAGATTTTGTTGACATTTCATGACATTCCACTTGCTGGTCATACTCTACTAGCTGGTCTGCTGCAACCTCTTCCCATTCCCAATAAAAAATGGGAAAGGATATCAATGGACTTCATCACTGGGTTGCCCAAGGTTCAAGGAAAAGATTGTATCTATGTTGTAGTGGACAGATTAACAAAATTTTCTCACTTCTTTGCCATTACCAGCTCTTTTTCAGCAGCCCAAGTTGCAGATCTGTTTTTTCATGAAGTGTTTAGATTACATGGGTTGCCGAAAAACATTGTGAGTGATAGGGACAACAAGTTCCTAAGCACTTTTTGGCAAGAGGTTTTTAGAATGAGTGGTACAGTGCTTACTCCAAGCACTAGTTATCACCATCAAACCGATGGACAAACAGTGATAGGGAACAAGTGGTTGGAAGGCTATTTGAGAAACTATGTTTCGGAACAACAAAGAGCATGGGTGAAATGGCTTCACATAGGTGAGTATTGTTATAATTCTTCTTTTCACATGTCAATAAGAATGTCACCTTTCATGACTCTTTACGGTTATGAGGCTCCTAGCTTTGCTGATTTGGTGTTTGGTGATAGAAAAGCCCCTCAAGCCAAGGATTTGTTGCAGCAGAGTCAAGATATCTTGAAATCATTGAAGAACAATCTTCAGATTGCACATAATCAGCAGAAAATGTACGCTGATCAGCGGCGTGTTGAGCGCTCTTTTGAGGTTGGAGATATGGTTTATCTTTGACTACAGCCTTACAGACAATCTACTCTCAAGAAGAGTGGAGCTGAGAAGCTCAAACCTTGTTTCTATGGGCCGTTCAAGGTTATTAGAAAGGTGGGAGTAGTAGCTTATGAGTTGGAGCTACCTTCGAATAGCATAGTACACAATGTCTTCCACGTGTCTCGCCTCAAGAAGGCACTTGGACACAATGGTGTTGCTTCATCACAGTTGCCACCTTTGGATGAAGAAGGACAATTAGTTTTGATTCCAGAAGAGATTCTTGATTCCAGAGAGGGTTTTTTGAGAAAAAGAACAATCAGAGAATACTTGGTGAAGTGGAAGAACTTGCCTATGGAGGATGCGACTTGGGAGAATGATGAGATTTTGCAGCATCCAGGCTTGCGATTGCTTGAGGACAAGCAATCTTGGGGAGGGCGGACTGTAATGTCCCCATCTTGAGCATGATCTTTTTAGTTGATTGTTGGCCTATTCTGGAGACCCGTAGGCTACTCGGAAAGTGAAATTAGGGTTTCGTGTTTTGGAGGTTGCTATTGCTCGTGAATTGATGATTGAATGGCAGATTCTTTCTGGGTTTTCAGAGAGCTTCGCAGTGGTGTGTTTTCTTGGCATTCCGAGCACCTTCAGGAATTTACTATTTTTAGTAAATTCTATTTATGGCAATGGTCCTGTCGTTCTCGGCACATTTGGCTTTCCTCTTCAGTTGACTCAGTTGGTTTGTTCAATTTTGGCCTTGGGATGCATTTTTGGAGAGATAAGTTCATTTCATTTAAACAATGTTATATTTTAATGTTATAATACCCCCTTGGCCTAGTCTCATAACTTAATGTTGTGTTAAAAAGGTGGTCTTTAAGGGGTGGTGCCTCATTGAGGTAATTTTATATTTATTAAGGTCAAAATTGAAGCTTTAAGTTGGACGCCTATCTTGAAGAGATGAATTTCATTAAAAAGTAAAAAATGAAGCCCTGAAGAAAAAGTGACGCCATTTCTTGGAGGGAAAAGAATCAGGGTTTCTAGAAGCTTCTGGAGTGGTCTTCACAAAATTATAAAAGGAAGTCTTGGGTCTTCATTTGGGCATCTGATATCTTGAGTAATGTTATGCTGCCGAAATGGTGCTGGACTGTTTCGAGGAATGAATGCCTCCTAGCCTTGGCTCGACTTCGTGCTTGAGAGATAGCACCTAGTGGAGAGGTTTGCTGATTATTGAGTGGAATTCTGTAGCGAGTTTTGAATTGTAGCCTTGAGCCTCGAGTTTGCATTGTAGTCGTTGTTTATGCATTGTAATTCAGTTATTTGCAATTTAATTAAAAATCTGGAGTTGCTGGAGTGTGTTGCAGATCGAAGTTTTGACTCATAACTCTTTGTGTGATTTTATTCTGGTTCTGGGTAGTGTACCCATGCATTTGCTAGTTAAGGGCGCCCCTCTCTGAGAAGTTTGGGAATTTTTAGTGAAGTCATTTATTTTATAGAGCAAAATCGCCCTTCCTTTGCAGCCATACCATTTTGTACTTGCATTGGGGTTCGTGCAAAAATAAACACAGCAGATTGGAGTCATTTCATGGTTCTTACTTGGGCGCCATCATGTTAGGAAGATAATGCATCTGGTTTGAGGTCTTTTGGTTGAGGTTTGAGTGAGTTGTGAGCATTTCATTAGGATTCTGTGTTGCTGGTTAAAAGGTTTCAGTCCATGTTCAGTCATATCAGTTTGCAGTTTGGCTGTCATTTGAGTTGGGATTGGGTAGGAAGTCATTGAGAGCATTAAGGGGACATCATACTAAAATTGCAGCAGTGTTAGACTTTCTATTATATGTGGTTGACAGGCATTCTCTAATTATTGTAAGCTGAACATTAGTACTGTTAGCAATCTAACTTCTGCTCTTTCATTTATTGTATTTCCCACTGGATAAGTGGAAGAGGCTGGCTTGCCGCCTACTTTACATTTTGAAGTTGCATTTGTAGTTCTTATGTCTCCGCCATATGGTCGCCTCATTTCCATTCTGGATGGAGTAGCACATACTTGGTGTTGAGTTTGCTTTCAGTTTGTAGTGGTAGAGATCCTCTTACCACATGCTCGTCGTTCTCTGACGCATTCTTGGTTAGAGTTTTTTGTATCAGCATTGCATTAAGACCCTCTGACCATATGCTCGTCGTCATCCGGCGCATTCTTGGTTAGAGTTCCTTTATCAGCATTGCATTGAGATCCTCTGACCATATGTTCACACCTTGCCCAACTCGGGATCCTGGTGTACATTATTGGTTAGAGTTGAATTTCGCATCGTTTGGTTTAAGTGCTAACCCTAACGATTGTGTATTGCTCTGCTCATTGTAATTGAAAAATTTAAAAGATTGGTTCGGTATATTTCATTTAGCTAGTTTCAAGTGAGTTCAAACTAGGTTAGTATTACTTTAGAATAATAAATTTGTGGGAAGCATAGGATCTATAGAACTCGTTGTATTGAAGGAAAATGAGAATATTTTTATGTCCTATTTATTATGAGATCTCATCTAATAATATCACTTGTTCAAATACTCAAGAGTCTTGCTTTCCTCATTGCTCATTTATGACAATCAACGTGTAGCACTCAATGCAAGAAATATTCCTTGATAGGAAGAAATCAATGCATTTGCGTGTATGTCTAGTTTTAGCTACACAGAGGATAATCAAAGCATCATTGAAGCTTGTTAAAAACTGTATGGGGCCTTCTTGCAGCCATATCAGATAGGCAATCTCAAGGACCCGGTGACAAAACAAATAGTGTTTCAAATTTTCATAAAGGACTGACGTGGGTTAATATGATTCAATGATCCAAATTTGGTTGTGGAAGTCAGTAAAATCAGCTATGTTTGACACTATTCTCAAACAAGATATGAAACTTGAAGCATTCTTTAACTCTTAAATTGATGAATTTTAATCAAGAAAAAGTACAAGTGGAAAGTGATTGACAATGGTTTTAAATGGTTCTAAGGTGATGTGGAAAATTTGGAGTAAAAGGCAATTGAATTAGGTTCTTGAGAAAACATAGAGAAATGGGGTATAATTTTTCAGTAACAAATTGCCAGTTGTATCAGGGTGGCAATTTGACATTTGTCATGACAGATGCAGTTGTTGTTATGACAGATGCAGTTGTGTCATGATGGTTTTTGCCTAATGTAAGTGGAAATCTTAACCAGGAGAAGTGAATAGGGAAACTAACAGCTGCAGATAGTGTCTTCTAATTCTTTCGCTCTTCAGCTTCTTGACTTGAGCCTAGGGTGATGGAAATGTATAAGTAGCCTTGGGAATTTTATTCCTTTTAGCATTTCATCTTGGTTGAATGTAGTAGAAGAATGTGAATCATTCTTTTTTGTATTTCATCTTGGTTGAAGGCAGTAGAAGAGTATGAATATGAGCAAGTTGCATAGCAATTGTATTTGTTAAGATGATATTATAATGGTGATTGCTGTTGTTGATGGACTAGTGAAGGTAGTGTACTTTTAATTTTCAGCAAAGATAATGGCAAGTGAAGGCACATGCTGTACACTTTTGGAGTTTTTCCCACATTGAGTTCTCTATGGCAATCTCTTGTGTTGAGCTATGTTTTCAGATATTTTTAGTTTCTGTTTTGTTTAGGCTGGGGCATACAGTTACTTGTATTTATTCCAGCATTTACCTCATTTCAAGTAGTCATCGAACTAAAAGATAAATCATAAGTCAATTGATTGGGGAATTAAGAATGCTGAAAATTTGATAAAGATAGAGAAAAATTACCATTTAAAAAAAATGTCATGCCAAATAATTGCATAGATGTATAAAGTGAAACAAAATAAGAGTATATGACATGTAATATGTATAAAGTTCATTAGTTTTGAGGCTGCTGATTTCAATGCATGGTACAGCCATTTTCTGTGGTTTATCACTATAGAATCAACAGAACCTATTATATAGGTTTCTTATGCTATATGTACGCAGAATATATTAGTGGGTTGACATCAAATAATTCCTTTATACATAGAAATAATTATGCCTAGTTATTTTCAAGCAATTGATACATTGTATGTATTCTGACTGATATATGTCTACTTGTATTTTGTAGGATTGTAATATTTGCAGAAATTATTTGGGCGGGAGGTTCAGTTGTTTTGTACATTTGTGAGTTTGGAACCTGATATTATATTTTGATTTGTTTTTTGACACGTACAATGCTTCTAAATCAAGCATAAAATCAGATAGTTTGGAATAAGATTTGTTGTTCACTGAAAGTAAACGAATGATGGACATGTGACTGTAGCATTTGTTGATTCATCAGGCTATATTTTGAAAATCATGACATTGTCAATGTTGCATTGGTTAATATTATCAGATATATATCTTTAGTGTTAGTGTGGTAATTATTTGCTACTACAACTAGCAACTTGGCTTGTACTTGCCTGCACATATTATTTTCTAAGTTAAAAACTTTCTTCAAGTCAATAGTTATATTGAAAAAAGTGAAGAATTGTGGAGATTGGCGTTAGTTATTCTTGTAACATACACAAATGAGAGAGATGAAGATGAGTACCTTTATTTTATTATACTTTTGTTGTTAACATACACATTTGTACTTGCTTGCACATATTATTTTCTTAAGTTAGAAACTTTCTTCAAGTTAATAGTTATATTAAAAAAAGTGAAGAATTGTGAAGATTGGTGTTAGTTATTCTTGTAACATACACAAATGAGAGAGATGAAGATGAGCACCTTTATTTTAGTATACTTTTGTTGTTAACATACACATTTGTACTTGCCCACACATATTATTTTCTTAAGTTGAAAACTTTCTTCAGCTTATATTAAAAAAAAGTGAAGAATTGTGAAGACTACTGTTATTAGTTCTTGTAACATACACTAATGAGAGAGATGAAGATGAGTACCTTTATTTTATTATACTTTTGTTGTTAACATACACATTTGTACCTGCCTACACATAGTATTTTCCTGCCTACGCATAGTATTTTCTTTAGTTAAAAACTGTCTTCAAGTTAATAGTTATATTTGTTGGCGTAAAATCTAACACCTCTGGAGTGCAGGTTTGTACGGACAGCTATGTACACTACGCAATGAGTGCTCTTCAAATTAGGAGGGGAAGCTCCCTCGTTGTGCTGGAATGCATGAAAAAGAAAAGTAATCTAAGTCCTATCTTTTTGTTCTCAGCTGGAAGAGGCACAAGGTTAAGAAAACCAAGAACGTTGCAGCTAAGGATTTTCTGGTTTCGCAGATCATTAACTACAACTAAGCTATCTACTTTAAATCTATCCAATTTCCTCAAGAAAACAGAGCATGAGGAAATGGAGCAAGGTTTGACTATCTGACGATAAACGAATTCAGATTCTCTACTTGAAGGCAAGGTGGCGCGACTATTATCTCAACCTGAATAAGTTTATTGGGCACAAAACAGATTTAAGAATTTACCATGACAATCTTATGAAACCCTATGTGGCATAACACTTGATCAAAATAGTAAAGACTTACAAAACAGATTTATCATCACAATCTCACGAAACCCTATGTGGCATAACACTTGATCATAATGATAAAAGGTTCACAAAACAGATTTATCATCGCAATCTCTTGAAACCCTATGTGGCATAACAATTGATCACAATGGTAAAGATACACAAAACAGATTTATCATCATAACCTCTTGAAACCCTATGTGGCATAACAATTGATCATAATGGTAAAGTTGTACAAAACAGAAAGAATTCACCATTACAATTGCATGAAACCCTATGTGGCATAACAATTAATCGTAATAGCGAAGACACATGAACAAATACCAAAAGAGCAATATTGAGGGCAAGGTAGGCGCAGCATATATTTCTCTCTCAAGCAAAAGTTATTTACAAATGAGCAAAAGCTCTTATTTATATACATCAAGGTGTAGGGAACCCTAAAATCACCTTGAGTCATCTGAGTTCTTGCAATGCATGCAAGATTCGCTGCCAAACCTAATGAAGTAAACTATACAAGGAAAAAACTACCATCAGTCAACCGAAACATCTAATCTAAAAATGGACAATTGTGCGAGTATGCACGTCCTTATTGAAAGCATGTTAACTGGAAGACTACCATCAGTTAACGTAAAAACCCTAAATGAAACTCCAAGTGAATAAAGCTGATCTCAGAATAGATATGCATGAGATGAGACGAGTTAACTTGAAAGGGTAACGCCAAGTTAACTCCTGTGTATAAAGTCTATTCTGAGAGGTGGAAAACTGAAGTCTACTGGTCGTGATCTCGAACAAGCAATCCCTCAACGAGGCTGTCAACTGCATCAACATCTGAATGTTAGCAACTTGAGCAATCTTGGCAATCTTTGCACACTCAAACTAGCATTTAACTGACTTATAACTTTGGCGGCTCCGTGACTGAAGTGATGGCCATTATCTCTTCTGCAACTTGATACAAATCAGTCTCAGCTTTTCTAACGAAATCATGAATTAAGACCGATTTGGTCTTGAATTCAGTTTGTGTGTACTGTACTCTGAAAAACTCGCCTGTTGACTGTGAACTTGACTATGTTCTGACAAGATTTCTGGAAAGCTAAAAATAGCCTGCTGAGGCTAAAAATAGCCTATCGAAGGGTTATTTTCGCGAAAATCTGAGATATGGGTTTTGTCCAGAAAAAGATTCTAAGACAACCCAGAACGTCAGAAATGCGAAAATCTAACTTCTACTCGACCATGCAAAGAATTTTCAGTTGAGAAAATTAGAAACTCAAGAACGAATGTTCTGAAGTTAAAAATTCCTGAAAAATCAAACGCACGATTTTAATTCGAGGAAGCTATATGAAAATGATTCAGATGTTGAGACTTGTCAAATTTGCCAATTTCAGGAACATGCGAATTGTATACTGAGAGAAATTTGAGAATCAAGGAGGAAAAAGACGTTTTTTGAATGCTCTTCTTCAATGAAAATCGCCCTTGAATTCTTCAAATTGCTGACAATCGTGAACTTTTAACCTACAAAAGAATGTGATTGGAGAAATCGCCTTTGCAAATAGATGAGAAATCTGCCTTTGCTTTGAAAGAATTCGCCCTTTGCTTGAAGAAAAACGAATTTTGACTTTGAAGATATGAATTGCCTTGAAAAATACGGATCTCCCTTGAAAATACGCCTTGTGAATGAAGAAAAACGAATTTTGCTTGAAAATACGCCTTTGCCTTGAAGAAAAACGAATTTTGCTTGAAAAATATGAATTTCTCTTAAGAAAAACGAATTTCTCTTTTAGCTTTGTGAATAATAAATGAAGATGGCGCCATGCTTAAATAAGATGAAATTCGCATCAATCTGACAACTGCAAGATTTAAAACCTCAGCTGAAAATAGAAGCCTTTCAATTGGACCATTTCAGTTGAACTACCATTGACTGGAAGTTCAAAAATAAATAATAATAAAATATTTATTATGCAATAGCAAAGGTGCCAAAAATAGAAAATCGCCATTCAATGCTAAAATATGCAAAATATTTGAAACTCCAGTTGACAATTGAATGAAGCTTTAGGCTTCACCGTTGGACTTCACCGATTCCAAAAAGTCATCATCTGAGCTCATAGGCGTCCATTTGCTCAAGATATTGCACTTTTTATTAACTTCCTATTTTGTAGCTGACGACAAAGTCACGACTGGCCAACTTCAACACTGATTTCTGAGTGACCGGGAGATGTTGGGACTGAGCTGGAGAATTCATCGGAAAGCCTACTGAACAAGGAAGAAATGTCTGCTGGGAGACACTATTGCAAAATCCATCATTTAACCCCTTGAAAAATTAGGCGCCCTTGATTAAATTGCTTTACGGGTTCCAGACTTGGCCATTTTCCTAAACTGCCATCTGACACTTCAAACGGCTACTGACGGCGAATGGTGAACCCTGTTGATATGAAACGAAGCTCACTGCATGCCTAGAGACATTCTGCATCCAATGACTATATACGCGACACCTGAAAGCTGCGTTAAGGGCCTCAAAAGTAAAAGCGCCCCTGGCTCTTAGTTGCACTGGTGTCATTTTGATGAAAGTCGAACTTTCATCCAAGTACCCTACTTTGACCTCTGATATCTGGAGCTGGGATGACCCGATTCAAGCACTATCAGTTTTAACGGACAGCCAGAAGAGCCCACAAGAGAAGTCTCTGGAGGTGACGAAGCAAGAAAACTACTTCTAAGACCTCAAAAACTTCAGTGCGTATTTTATTTAAAATTACCGCTCCAGACTTGGCCATTTTCCTGATATCCTCACTTAGCAGTATTACACTAAAGACCTCGCACGTACGAGCGTTTGCCAAATCCCGAAGTGACGGCTAGGCTCGTTGGATAGATAAAATGATTAAGCTCAATAGCCGTGAAGACTTGAGCGAAGCGGGCTCATCGACAAGCCTAAAGGCTAGGCGCCTCTTTGTGGAAATACACTGAAAATCATTTGTTGGTTCGCCCGTAAAATTACGTGCTTGGTAGAATCTCTGCCACGACCACCTGGAACGTCGGATTGACAAGCAAAATGGTGCATCGCGGAGCTAGGCTAGAGTATTACTGATGTCAGGAAGACTCTGTCTGCAAATTTTGCCATCTGGAGGGTCCTTTAAGCCAGCGCCCCTGGGCTGTACTTGCACTGGGAATAAATGGAGAAGCTCAGAAACGTGAAAACTCCATTTTAAGCTGATCTTTGGATGACTGCCACCGGAATTCTGAAACTCGGATGACTACGTTTGATATCTTGTCGGATGAGCAGACTAGTCGAGAACAGATTGACTGTATCCGTCATTGAAAATGCCAAGATTTACCCCCTCTTTAAGATGGGCGCCCTCAGGCTAGAGGCGCGCTTTTGCCTGAAAAAGACAATTTTCTCACATCTGGCAATTTTGGGGATTTCAACTTCTATTGCTGTTTGCCGGAGTTGCAGGTCTCAGAAAGCTTTGCTGGATAGCTTATCGGATAGCCAGACTAATTTTGAATAGATTGACTGGATGCCTAAACATTTTCAACAAGATCTTAACCTTCAAAAAGATGGGCGCCCTCAGGCTATACTTGCACTTTCATACTTTTTCTTGAGAAATCTTCATAAATTAACCACTGAAAACTCCGTCTGGATCACTGAAATCTTCATGTGCAACATGAAATGCTGTCGTGAGATGCTCCTCCATCGTGAAACGCTCCATTCTGAGTCTCTGCTTCAGGTTTTGTCCAATATAACTGACTTTGACTGACAAACTATTGACAAAAACTCCATGCTTGATATTGCCCAAAACTGTATTTTACAACATTTTAACAAGGTTTAGACTTTTTAATGAAAAATGCCTTAATGAAGCAAAAAATTTGGTTTGGGTACAACAATATTAGAAAAAGTGAAGAATTGTGAAGATTGGCGTTAGTTTGTAACATACACAAATGAGAGAGATGAAGATGAGTACCTTTATTTTATTATACTTTTGTTGTTAACATACACATTTTACTTGCCTACACATATTATTTTCTTAAGTTAAAAACTTTCTTCAACGTAATAGTTATATTAAAAAAAAGTGAAGAATTGTGAAGGCTGGCGTTAGTAGTTCTTGTAACATACACAAATGAGAGAGATGAAGATGAGTACCTTAATTTTATTATACTTTTGTTCTTAACATACACATTTGTACTTGCTTGCACATATTATTTTCTTAAGTTAAAAACTTTCTTCAAGTTAATAGTTATATTAAAAAAGTGAAGAATTGTGGAGATTGGCATTAGTTATTCTTGTAACATACACAAATGAGAGAGATAAAGATGAGTACCTTTATTTTATTATACTTTTGTTGTTAACATACACATTTGTACTTGCTTGCACATATTATTTTCTTAAGTTAAAAACTTTCTTCAAGTTAATAGTTATATTAAAAAAGTGAAGAATTGTGAAGACTGGCGTTAGTTATTCTTGTAACATACACAAATGAAAGAGATGAAGATGAGTACCTTTATTTTATTATACTTTTGTTGTTAACATACACATTTGTCATTAATGGACTAATTGTCTTCTTTTCTGTGATGTGCGATGGCTTTGTCTCTTTTGGGAGGAAATGTTGATGTGATTTTCGGTTTGGCACCTATTTTATATGCCATGGTAGACAAATGGCAGGTTATTACATTGTGGAGGTTCTTTGCATTGCAGTTTTGAGTGCGGGTCCCACTTCCACATGCACTATGTGTGATAGGTCATAAAAAGTGAAATAAAACTACATATAATGGTGTAGTTGTCAATATGTGTCGCGAGATGCTATGATACTATTGGGCCACATGTTGATCACCCCTACAAATGAAATGCTTCCATTGGTCGAAGTGGACAACATGTCTCTTTGGTGGCACCTGTTACAGAATCGATGTTGTGTTGTGCATTAATCAGAGGAACGGATGTTCCTTAAATAGATTACAAAATACGATGTTTCTAAAAGAAACAATCGTTTACAAAGGACGAAGTTAGAAACATCAATGAGATGATCATTAACGTCAAAAATAGAAAGATATTATTTTAATACCCTCCCTTAATGGTCATCATTCTAACTATCGAGATAACAAAGAAGGGTGCCCCCTTCGTCTCAGAACGTTGCTGCAACAAAAAACAAGAGCCTGCCACTGACTCTGCCACTTGAGATGAGTCTGCCACCAACCCTCCCAGAAACTGCAGAACTTCTGGAAATAACAACACCAACCGTCCAACCTGAAGTTGGAAAACTGTCCCTCCCTGTAACCAGAGACATACCGAGAACAGCTGCTACGATTTTGAGGAAAAATAGGCAAACCCTCAAATCTTCTGCAGATGGACATGACGCCCCAGAACAGACTGCAAGAAGCCAGATGTGCAGATGTTCGCCCTAGCTGCGACCAAAAAACGGACTGCACCAAACCACGATTTTGAGGAAAAAATCGCCAAACCCAAGATTACAAA
Source organism: Sequoia sempervirens (assembly GCA_007258455.2). Lineage (NCBI taxonomy): Eukaryota > Viridiplantae > Streptophyta > Pinopsida > Cupressales > Cupressaceae > Sequoia > Sequoia sempervirens. The sequence goes on from VDFB02231896.1 coordinate 20,996, forward strand.
TCATCGTTTTTTTAGAAAAACGGTAAAAACCAAAGAGCCCTCCTGAATGACAGAAACCCTGACAAGGGTATACAGGAGAAAAACTCGTAATTTTTGAGGACAAAATTATAAACCCTCCCGGAACCCAGAAGACAGATTTTTTTTTCTTTTACGGGACAAAAAATATTTAAAAACCCAGAACATCGATTGTCGGCTTCAAAACAGAGGGTCTGGAACCCTAGCCGCCAAAACAAAGCTGCACAAAAATCGAGGCACAGAAAACGAAGCACCCAGAAAAATCTGAGACCAACCCAGTTGAGTTCTCGAAAAACCCACCAAGAATCTGCAATCAAAAAATTTATCCGACTTGAAACTGAGGCACAAATTTCGAGACACGAACTTCGAGACGCCCAGAAAAATCTGCGACCGACCCATTTGAGATCGCGGAAAACCCAGAAGGAATCTGCAATGAAAAATAATTTTCGCCTTGGAACAGAGGGTAAAAACCCTAGACGAACTTGGCAGAAACCCTAGCCGCCATGGATGCACAAAAAAGTTGCAGAAAATTCTGAAAATCTTTTCGAAATCGCAGCACAAAAATGTCAGAAATCTTGGGCGACCATGATTCTTCAAAGAGAATGGAAATCGCGTTCCAAACAAAGGCTGAAATCACGTTTTTAAAGAGTTGAAGACAGCTTCAAAACGCAGAAAAAAAACGCGCGGCCAGAGATGGATTAAATCCGCGCCCTAGGAACAATGAAATGCGTCCAGAACTGAAGAAACAAAGCCCCACGAACTGGTGAATAAACGACCAAAGGCAGAAACTTTGAAATCGCGCCCAGATTCAACAAAAAATACGCGCCCAGGAAGAACACAAAATCGCGCGGCCAGAAATGAGAAGACGCGAAATCTCGCGCGCCCAGAAAAACAAAGAACGCAGGCAGAGAAGGGTGATCTCAGAAACGCATCAAAAAACTGACGCGAAAACCCTTGTAAATGCAGAAAAAATACCCACGAACTGAGCACGCGGCCAGAAAAAAAATGCCTCTTATACGAAAATCCGCGGCCTAGAGAGTTGCAATTTTTCAATGAGTGAAAACTCACGAAAATCGTAAATCAGAAACCCTCAAATCTCAAATTGCAGGACCAGGAGAAAAATAATTTCGAAAAAAATAAAAATTTTCAATATTCAGAAAAATTCCGTACGAATTTTTATTGAATTTTTTTTCGAAAATAGATTCCTGCTCTGATACCATGTTACAGAATCGATGTTGTGTTGTGCATTAATCAGAGGAACGGATGTTCCTTAAATAGATTACAAAATACGATGTTTCTAAAAGAAACAATCGTTTACAAAGGACGAAGTTAGAAACATCAATGAGATGATCATTAACGTCAAAAATAGAAAGATATTATTTTAATAGCACCAAGTATAAAAGCAAGAGCATAAGTTTGATGGGTCATGCATTAGGTTTAAAAGTACAAAATAGGGCGCCAAAGGAATATTTGACATGCTGCACCACTCCTACACAACTAGAGCACCATTAATGATTTGTTGAGGCCTTGCAACTGCCCGTTGGGATTTATTTTGCCCGAAAGCAACAATTCATCATAAAGGCACAAATTCACATGCAACTGTGGAAGAGGGAAATAGTCCATGCTATCATTAATACAACATGGTCTTCACGGTCTCCATTGGAATAGATCTCATTAGATTTTCCTTGGCAATTGGTGTGGGAGGTTGGTTGCTTTTTGGTAGTTAATCTTGTGACAATTGTCAGCCATCTATGGAGACTATTTTTGGTCATTATCTTCAACAAAGGGAAAGGTATTTTGTATTTTGATAATTTAGGTTCGCCCAAAATGTGTAATGAACATCTATGACTTCTGAAAAAAGAGTGAAACTAGCAGATCCAACATTGTTTGAGTGTCTCCAATGTATTTATTGCATTTTTTAGATGTGTTCTTGACTAGTTAGACAACTAGAAGATTGTAAAATCATTTCAATGCTTTTTTAATGTATCTTCTCAAGATTGATAAAGAAATGTGCAACTTTGTTTCTAGATTACTAAGTAGACTCATAAAGTTCTGCAGCTTATGTTATTTGTTTGTTTGCATGTATAGAACTTAGTTTATGTATGCATTTGAATAAGTTTGGTCTTTGGGAATATCTTCATTGGGATACTATAGCTTCAATCATGTATCCCATTTGGTTCTAGTCATTATATGTTTCCCAAGAATCTTGGACTTTGTTGCCATTTGGGATAGGCATTTGTTGACATGAACTAAATCTTCTCCATTGTCCCAACACACCTCTAAACAATCAAAATAAAACATCATTTATATTTTGTTGTAATTAGTTTTGTTCCTTGCCATGTCTAAATGTGTACAACAACATAAGGGATTATCATTAAACACATTCATAGACATTCATGTTGCAAATTATCTGCTTTAAAAAGGTGCTTGACCCTTTATATTACAAATCAACATATAGGCACAAAGTGACAATCAAAACAGGGGTGCATTGTACAATGGGTATGGTTTGTGTTAGTGTAGGTTTTTAGTTTCTATGGTGATATCTATTGTAGCATCTTAGGGAAGCCCCCCTTGGTTTAGCATAGTTAAAAGTGGAGGAGGTTTTACCCATAGTTGGCAAACTCGGCGAGTATTTGCCAATTTTTTGCCTTGTTGAGTTACTTGCAGGTAAAGTCACTAGTTTGAACTGCCAAATTTTTGGCAAGTACTTACCAAAAATTTGGCAAGTTAAAAAATATTATGATTTTTCGCTATAAATGAATGAATGCCCTTGACACTTCCTCACATAGTACTTGAAGAGCAAATACTCTTCAAAAAATGTGCCAAATACCTAGTTTCTCCCTTAAGTGATAACATTGTGAAAATCGTGTGCGACATGAAGTTTTGTGTGGTTTCAAAGGCTTTATTTTGGGTTTGGTGGTGGGTGCTTTGCCCCTTGACTCCGCCTTGTATCATAATAGGAAATGTGCCTGGGCGCAATCCTCAAACCCTGTGAGGGGCACTACCCCTCGATCCCATTGGAGATGTTGGCCCTAGACCCCCCACAAGGGGTGCTACCCCTAGATCTAGTTGGGGGCGTTGCCCCCAAACACCCACGAGGGGCGCTAGCCTTCAACCCTACTAGGGGCATTGCCCTAGACCCCCATGAGGGGCATTGCCCCTCAACCCCATTTGAATCTTTGCTTCCAGACCCCCATTAGCTATTGAGCCACAAATATAGCCTTCAATGCTGAGTAACGTGCTGAAATGAAGTGCAAGGATTAGAATCTCTCGCCAATTTTTCAGTAGACTAGGGCAAAGAATGATATAAAATGTAGTAATATGCAATTTATGAATTATGATGATAATTTTTAGATGCGATCATCATAAATTCATAAAGAATCTACCTAACTATTGTCGTAGGATTTTTCATGCTGATGTGATTTTGTAATCATTTAATAGAAAACACTTTTGTACTCATATGATACATTTTGTCATTGAATTTTGCAAAAAAAGGTGTTTTTAAAGAGATTTAAGCTATTTTTTAAGTTGCTGATTTTTTTGTTGAGTCTTTGCTGAGTCACAAATTTTGGGTTTCTTGAGTTTTTTGCAATGTACCATGGGGACGCGTCCCCCCTTGCCCTCCCCCCTCCTACCCCCAATCCCCACATTTTTGGGACATGGGGTAGACGACCCCCCATTAGAGTGCCACCTCTGGCCAATCGCCGCTAGGACGTCTGGGGGGTTCCCAAGAGTCCCTCAACCATCTTGGGGACGCTCAGGTTTGCGATGGGTAGGGCCAAAAGGTGCCAAAATTAAAAAAACCTCATAATTCTTTTGATTTATGCGCCGAAACCTTTATCCTAATGGCCAATGGGCCCCACCAAACCCTACGAAACCCTATAAGACCCCCTCAAATCCTCACAATCACTCACAAATTCATTCCAACATGAAAGTTGAAGAGGAGCAAAAGAGTGAGAGTGAAGGAATGGAAGAGTGAGAGTGAAGTTTTGTAAGTGCAAGAAAGTTGAGGAGGAGCAAGAAGAGGGATTCTACACCAAGTGGGGAGGATTTTTCAAGCAAAAGGTAGGATTCCATGATTGGTTTTTTTGTTTTTTTAATTTTTTTAATTAGTTTCATATCCTAATTCATATTTTAATTTCATTCATAATTACATAGGCATGGCTACAAATGCATTAGCAAATAGTATATTAAAATTTAGTTGTTCAATGCTTATTGTTCATATTGTCATCAAGATTTAAACTTTTGTCAAACTAGGATGAAACTTTTGTGTATCCTTTGCTTTTGTGTTTCATGCGACCTGAAGTAAGAAAAACAAAAGTGAAATCCTTTGTTGACGAAGATTAAGAACAAATATTTTTATTTGTGTATCCTCTGCTTTTGCGCTTCATGCGATTTAGAGTAAGAAAAACAAAAAGAAAATCTTTGTCTTAATTCTTTGCGTTATGCTACATGGCTGCATGCATAGTTTGAATTTTAATTTTTTATATTGTTTATCATAGTGTCACAATGAGTTCTCATGGCATGAGTGAGGATGAGGTTGTGGTTCACTCTTATGTTGAAAATGAATCTGATTATGCACCCAAGGTTGATGAAAATGTAGAAGCAGAGAGGGGTGATTGTGTGACCGAAACCACAAGTTCCATGGCCAGTGCAACTGCAAATATGAATTGCCCTTCCACATTATCGAAAGATTATGCTAAGGGTCCTTTTGATCCTAAGTCTCCTTTGAAACAATTTGCAACAAAATTATTGAGCAAGTCTGGGACATCTACGGGCACAAGGTTGTGGAGGTGCCACTTTTTTGGCCTTGAATGGTTTGGTAGCATTACTAGAGTTAATGCCCACCTCCTTCATATTTGAGGAAAAGGTGTGGAAGAATGTAAGATTTTGGCGTCACTGAATAACTTGAAATTCAGGACTTAGATATGTAGGCTATGGGGTGTCTGTCGTGAAGACAATATAACTACACCTATATCTGTTTCTTTGTCTCATAGGCCAAGGGGTAATCAAAGCTAGCCACACAGTTCTACTTCTACTTTGCAGAGGCAATTTACATGTATGGAATCTTCTACTTCAAGGGCCCATGCAACAGAGGCTAGGGGGAAACACAAGTTGACAACTGATGCTCGTAACCCAATAGTTGAATTATTCAATGTGTAGATGAAGTCTTTGGAAAATTCTTCTTTGCCAATGGCATTCCATTCCATGTAGTTCGATCTCCTTATTATAAGGAGGCAATGGTGGGTAGCAAGGGTAGGACCATCATATGTGCCACCAGGGGAGGCAAAATTGAGGACCACAATCTTGGATAAGAGCTATTCCAAGATAAATGTGTTAATGGAGAAAATGAAGGAATGTTGGGCAACAAATGGATGTAGTATTGTTATGGATGGGTGGATGAACATTAGGCATTGTCCACTCATCAATATCTTGGTTACATGTTCAGGAAGCCCATATTTTCTTGAGGCAATTGATTGTTCAGGGCATCGCAAGGACGCTGATTTTCAGTTTCAGATCCTCAAGGATGCTATTGAGGAGGTTGGGCCACAAAATGTGGTCCAAGTAGTGATAGATGCAATCCATGTGTGCGAAGCTGCAGGGAAATTGATTGAGACAACTTATAAACACATTTGGTGGACTCCTTGTTGTGTGCATGCTATGAATAATGCACTCTAGGACATGGGAAAGATTGATTGTATCAAAGTAGTGGTTAACGATGCTAGAGATGTGCAGATGATTATCAGCAATCACCACACTTCACATGCACTCTTCAGGACCTTCTCTAAGAAGGAATTCTTTATACCTATTGAGACTAGATATGCATCATATTTCATTCTCTTGTAGAGAATGCTTGAGTTGCAAGAGGCATTGCAACTAACGGTTATGATAGCAAAATGGAATCAATGGCCCAAGTCCAAGATAGAGCAAGGGAAGAGGGTGAAGGATGTAGTGAAGAGTGATGTTTTTTGGGGTGATGCAAAATATAGTCTCCATCATTACTCCAGTTTTCCAGGTCATTAGATATGGGGATGCCAATGCACCTAGCCTTGGAGAGGTGTATGAGTGCATTGATTCTATGCTAGGCTAAATGAATGCTGCCGTGTGAGAGGGCCCCACATTAGCATTCTACAATGAGCACATTCAGCCAATCATTCAAAAGAGGTGGGAGAAGCTCAACACACCCTTGCACACGGTTGCCTATGCATTGAACCCCAAAAGGTACATGCAAAGGCTTGGTAGAGTTACACCCTTACATGATGCTAAGGTGAAGGTGGGGTTCTTTTTCTTTAGGCCATTGAAAAGATGTATAATCCTATAGAGTCCGACATCATTTGTACTGAGTGGACAAAATTTGCCACTCTTAGGAGTTATTCTTAGGCAGCCAAGATGGATATGGGAACTATGGCACAAAAGGACCCAATTTTGTGGTGGAATTGCCATGGACCAATTTCCTTGACTACCACTCTAGCCATTCGATTGCTATCTCAGGTTTCTAGTTCTTCAGTTGTTGAGAGGAACCGGTCTACTTATAGGTTCATCCACTCTCTTAAGAGGAATAGACTTACCTTTATGAGAGTAGAGAAGCTTGTGGTTGTACATAGTGCTTTGTGTCTCATTGACCACTTGACACCTGTGTACAAAGAGACTCTAGCAGCACGATGGGATGTAGAGCTAGAGGAGCCAACATAGATTGATGAGGATGCTACAGTTACATAGGCAGGGCTGGTTGGTATGTAATAAGCTACCTTGTTCTAGGAACAATTTTTACCGGTTTCACTACTCAAATGCTTAGGCATTTCATCAAACAATTACCTTAGTTCTACTGCTGCTCTGATGTTTGTTTCCTATTGACTATAAAGTTGATTATTTTTTTATAATGTATTGATCACATAAGCTACTCACAATTGGAAGATTCAAAACATAATATATATCTATAGCCAATACAAGATGACAAGTTGTAGACATGCAACAATCATATACAAAATCCTAGATTCTATGATTACACAGTTGAATTAAATGTCAACACGGGGGAATCCAACTGAGTTTAGAGAACATTACAAGGAACACAGTAATAATTCCTAACCTTGAATTTGAAGTAGCTCCTTGCTTTATTGTGTAAGATCCATATACAATTTGAAAGCCCAACTTCAGGATTAATATACATGCATATATGAAGTTTGCAACACCATCATGTATGCTTGACTGGGACATATAATTAAATATTCTCCACAAATTGATACTCCACAAATATCAAACAACTGTAATTTCTTGCGGTGCTGGGAACTTAAATCGCCTCTTCCCTGTTCAATCCTTTGGTGATGATAATTTACTCCTCATTTGTGACTCTACAAAGTAATTGATGGCTCTATAATTTCCACGAATCCATCCTTATGCTAAAATGGTAGGAGCTATGAATATATCATCCAACATAAGTTGTCAAATATTAAATCAACCGATTCCTTCTTAAACAACGAGTCTTCCTCCAAAGTGACGAATACTTCCCCAAATTACATGACAATTTATGTGTGTTGCTTAAAGTCTCTCGACTCTCTACTGGCTACCACGACTCTTCTGATAGAGTTGTCACGCGTCCATATTAGAGCTCATTCAAATTTACACTCATCGAAAACAAAGAATATTTAATGATCGCTAGATTAACTACAGTTCCGCAGTCAGCTATTCTTTATTATAAGACTCCCTATTCAACATGACTTCTTTTTATATATTCTTCCCCAATATTAGATAGTGCTTTCCTCCCAAGAATGATGTCGACTCCCTTTAATAATTCTTTTTCAATGTAATTCTTCTTAGCAGTCTTGGATGAAACGGCAGGACACATACAAACAACTCCTTCAGAATACACGATGCCTTTAAACATCGGCTTGTTTGTTATTATATTGCCAAGAGCATACGATAGATTCTAAAGATTGGCGTTACAATTAAATAAATCGCATCCTTCACCTTTAAACATAAACTGCTCTTGATAATTTTATCTTCCTTCGACTAATATTTTCATTCTATCAAACTTCTGGTACATCTATAGTAGCCTCCCTCGTTTCTCTTTAGATCACTATTTCCGCGGTTCTTTAGCATACACTTCTTGGTGGTGGTGGCTCAGAAATTCACGAAGAACGGAATGAGCGTGGTCCAAGATGCCGACTTATCACCAGGAGGCCAAAGAAATGTCTTCTACTTTTTCCTTCGTTGGCCACAATAACACAAAACTCAGATATATGAGTATCTTTTCCCTCGAACATTGGAGCTTACCTCCCAAAACTGATGTTCGACTGGTCATAAAACTCTATTCGGTGCTATTTTGTCAACTGCGATATCAATATTAGGAAAAGGTGATTAAATGAAATGCTCATCGTTGACTGAGGTGGAATCACCAAATTAAACCCGATATGAATAAGGAGCTCCTGATATATTTTCATTACTTCGCTCAACTGAACCATTAATCAGTTCCGTTTCATATTCTTTAAGTTTAACAGAAATGTCTCCAGATACTTTCCCACAATTTCTTTATGTCCCACGTCCCCCTCAAAAGAGTGGTCAAGTCTAATTCTAAGCTTCAAGAAAATGCCACA